>JAQIWZ010001087.1:0-13722 GCA_034697245.1 Malaconothrus monodactylus
CCAGGGGCCGAGTCTATAAGAGGTCATACATACAGACACAGATTTTCGATATTGTAGATAGAAGATAGAAGATACTATAATATATGTTTTTTTTTAAATTTGTGAAATGATTTTCTTGTTTTTTTTGCTTGAAATGAATATATCTTATTCTATAAAAATTTATGATTCTTTGAGACCAAACAAAATTGAAATTTCTTTATAACAATTAAGGAATCGAGAATTGGATTTTTGAAAGCTTTATAACTCAAAATGAATAAACTTTGAATACTTTTTTAATTTTAAGGTTTCTTTAATTCATTAGCTAAAAAGCAGTGACTTTTTGAGTTTGAAATTCTTGACTTGAGCTTGAAGTTATTTGTTGAAGGTTTCGAAATTTATAAATTAATTGAATATTTGCGCTGTACTGTACCGTACGGTACATAATAACATAGCAGTAAAATCATAGGAATAGTAATCAAATAGATTAAATTATAATTTAAGAGCTTTCATATAAATAGTATGAGATATTCTGAAATGTGTTAATTTGCTTAATAATGAAAATAAAAATTTTCATTATTACTCAATCGAAACTAACTTTCAAAACAATGCGTGTTTTTAATAAAAACATACAATCTATAAATAAAATATTGACGTTAATCAGAATCAGATTCTTTCATAATGTCATTCAATTATCTTTTTTTGAAACACATTTTATGTTAAATTTGTTGAAAAAAAACAAAACTTTTCTCTTGAGCTTTCTTGGAATCAAAGTAATTTTCACTAATTGTTCAGTTCTCCAAATGTGTTGTGGATTGAAATTGAATTAAAACTAAATACATTCCATTATTTAATTAAATTTCTCGATAACATCTCTACACTTGGGATAACTCTCGATAACAGTTGGGGTAATCTTATTATTAATTTAATTTTACTATTTTTGTCAAACTTTCTCCTATTAAAGGATTAGAGTTTTAAAGCCATTACTTCTATCAAAAGTCTATTTGAAGTCTTTTTAACGCAGCAAAATTATGTCATATCTTTCTATATATGTTCTAATGCTTAATCTTTGATAATCTCAATCAATTTTAAAATCCAAACAATATTCGCTTTGTTTTTCTTTTATGATCCAAACTTATCTCATTATTTTCAACATATATTTCTATAGTATTCTAAAGAAATAAGTCGAGAGTCAAATTCTGCCTTAAACTTAGATTAAATTGCATTTGTATTAATAACAGTATATTCTGGAAATGGTTTTTGAAAATAAGTCGTGTTTGACGTTTAATCTTTGACTATTTTTTGTCGGTTTTATTTTCGATAAAATGTTGGGAAAAATATTTTGCGCAATACAGTAGTTACAAAAAAAACTCTGGTATAAAAAAAAGAGATCTAAACTCGGAATTTGTTAATAGAATTTCACATTAGAAACATACAATAACACACAAGTTGTCTGTTAAAATAAATTTACAAATGTGTTAATTTGGACAAAAGAGGAATTCTTTTCAATTACATTAAAAGCATGGAAGAGTGTAATCTTAAGTCTTAAATTTGTTAATTCAATAAATGCAATCAAATCAAACTGATATTTGTTAGAGAGAATTAGTCTGGTATTAGTCTCAGGTGCGAAATAATAATGTTATAGTTTAGGTAATTAGTGTTCAATTCAAACAATGATCCAATTTTAACATTATATTAGCCTTCATTTGCCAATAATTTATTATAATTGCACGCATTCATTATTATTGCTTTTATATTTAGCTGGTTTGCCACTCGTAATAAATACTATTAAGTTTACTTAATTTATTACTTTTACCACTTTTAGCTATTAGACTACTCTTCGACTGATCTAATTGCTGGACTCAGTTGTAGTGCTTTAATTTTCGTTAATTCGTTATTTGAAATTCGGAACTCACAAAATGAAGTCCAAAAGTTCTTCTAATCTACAAACAGCTCTGAGAAATGATAATACTTTTGATACGGTCTCCATTTGGAGAGAACAAAAATCATTAATTCAGGTAAAAAAAATTCAATTTTATTAAAGAAAAGAAAACATTTTGATGTATCCACAAAAATAAAGTAATAATAATATTAATAATTTCGTAGCAAAGTTTAAATTTTCTGCGCAATCGTAAAATTGAAAACGTTGGGAATAAAGCCGCCGACGAGCAATCGATAAACGGAAATGAATCAACAGATTCGAGTTCAGTCTATGATGATATCCTTCAATCACGTTCGGGATCTAAAAGACTGAAAAATAGTTCTTCTAATACATCCAGAAAAAGGAAAAGCGCTGTATGTAATGCACTTTTATTTGAATTATTGAACAAACAAATTATTGCATTAAATTAAAGAGAGCTTGAATTTAAAATCATTGAGAGAAATATAAAATTCAAGCGTTTATATTATATTTAGCGTCAAATTTAAAGAAAATCCTTTTCGCAACGAATGACTTATTCAATCAATTAATAATAAGTTCTGAAAAGTTGAAAGAATACGAATAATTTATGTTACGAAACAAACCAAGTTTTAGAGAGAGGAGAAGTATATGAGAAGTATATGAGAAGTATATGAGAAGTAAATGAAGCCTAAAATAGAAATTCTGTTCAGTTCTTACAGTTCTTACAGTTCTTCAGTTCTTTCTCTCCTGCAAAAAAGTAAATAACAAGATTAAAATAAAGTTCAACTTTGCAAAAAAATAAATACCATTCGAATAAATGCAATAAATAGTTGAGATTGAAGTCAACTCTATTTATTGATCGAAAGTATTTTAATATTTCTCATAAGTTGATTAGTTAAGAGTTTAAAAGCTTAATGCTATTTATGCTTAATGTTGGCTTCATTTTGAATCTTGAATTATAACTTAATCAAAATTTAATGAAAAATAAGCCAAAACTAATTAACTAATAGACTCTGCAATGAAGTCATATACAAGTTTCGATAAATACTTTATAATGTATTTCATTTTTAATAAGTTCATTGTTAGTGACTTAACTTCAAGTTTGCCATTTGTTTACAAGCGCTAAGAATACAAACAATACAAAGAAAAACTTTTTCAATCACAAGTTTTTTGATTTCTTTTATTTTTCAACTTTAAGCCTCTATTTCATATCTAATAAAAATTATTTTTACTAAATTTAGTACTCGTTTTAGTACTCGTTCTTTTGAAACTCGCTAAAAATAAAATAAAAAATTTAACTTAAATTCTTATTTTATATAAACTACTACTGTATTCAAGAGTTTTCTATCGTATAATTTACTATAAGATCAAAAGTTGTTGAGCTCAAAACATAACAAAATTCATTGACCAGATTTATACAAAGCTTATATTCAACACATATCTATGGTTTCGCTACAGAATAAACAGAAATAGACTTCTATTCCTTAGAACAAAATATACTCCAAAAGTGGCAAAAAATTATTGATTGGATTTTGTCTTTTTTGCATTAGTTGTAGAAAAGCTTATTGTGAATCAGTTCTTGTTTTAGAAGTCAAATAATTTGATTGAGTTTTGAATTTCTTGATTTTAAAATAAATATTTTTCAAACTGATTATAGTTATCGTCAGTTTAATTATAATCTTGTTATTTAAAAATTGGCGCATAAGTTATTTAAATAAGTTGTTTGCTTTGCATAAATTAAAGAAAACTCTCAAATAATGTCTCTATTTATTCAATAATTCATAAGTTCAGCTCTAAATTGATAAATAGTAAATATCAGTGTTTGAAATATTTGGCGACAAAATAAAGTCAGAAAAACAAAAGAAGTGTGAGTTTTATAAACTTAAGTTACTTATGATATTCAGGTTAGCGCAAGAGAACGCAATTTAAGAAGATTGGAAAGTAATGAAAGAGAAAGAATGCGAATGCATAGTCTAAATGATGCATTTCAAGGGCTTCGAGAAGTAATACCACATGTGAGACTTGAAAGAAAATTATCAAAGATAGAAACTTTAACATTGGCCAAGAACTATATAATGGCGTTAACAAACGTTGTTTGCAGCCATAGAGGAGAAACTTCTCCCTATGAAATGCTTACCCCTTCAGTTCCATCGACTTCTTCTGATGACGCCAACAGCAACGATGACAGCTATACTAACAACGAAGGTGAGGCTTTAATATCACATTAATATTGTAGGAATTCTCTACTTAATATAGAAATAAACATTACTATTTCTATTTCTACTTCTAATTCTTAATGTTCTCTTTACTACATTCTTAATTCATACAGAGGAGAGAATTTAGGAGAGAATTTAGGAGAGAATTGAGGAGAGAATTTAGGAGAGAATTGAGGAGAGGTTTCTGAATTTCCTCTCTACCACTTCTATACGACTTTATGTTTTATTAATAGAGACTTATTTACTTAAATCTTAGTTAGAGTCTCAGTTAAATCCAATCCTATTTATCAAACTTTCAATCGATATATGAACTCATTTCATACTTTTAATTAGTGTTTTTTTGGATTTCCATTAGTTTATATTAGAAATACTAAAATCTAATTTGTTATTTGAGATTACTTTTCAAAACTTAGAGCTATAGAGTTGAGACTAAAATCTTTGATTAAATGAAAATTGATATTTATGTTATATTATTTATATTGTGCATTTAATTTGACACAGAGATACCAATATTTAATGGAAGAATCTACAAAAGTGTTACATCATTTGAAGAAAATGAAGTTCTTCATACAGTCACTGATGCAACAGTTACTGCAAAACTTCATAAAATCGAAAATCAGGGCCAATAATATTATCAATAATATTATCATTAATATTATCAATCATTCCAGTTATCAAATTTCATAAAAATTCAATAGTCAATTCAATTTAAAGTGTTGTTCTCATTTAATTTGTTAAAAAATTTCAAATTTTATTGTCTTATGTTATATTAAAATTAATTTTAAAACGTTTTAAAGGGAAAGCCACTAAAAGTATGCTATTGTAAAAGATCTCATTTCATAATTGGTATCAATTCCATAATACAAAATATTCCATAATTCTATAATATTCTCTATTATTCATGAATTCTTATGTCTAATTTATATGTTGTTTTGTGATAATATGATTGATTGTGAGAAAATGGCCTAAAATTGGAAAATCCATAGCTATTATTTATGGCTAATATTATATTCTTTCATATTTCATATTCAACTAATCCATTGGCTGTTATTATTATTACTATTACTATAAATAAGTTATTATGTGTTTGTTATAAAGAGTAACTCATTGCCATTCAATGACTGCTAATTTGAATTTACAAGAATTTAAACCGCAACTAAAAATAATTTTAATCCAAAGAATATTATTATTATTATTACTATTATTATAAGTGGTATAAGTCTTTAATCGTATTAACATATCATTAAGTTAGCAAACATTCAAACATTAACTCTTAAACATTTTGATCTGTTTATAATATAAGGTTTGATTACATTTAATTCAAATCTCATAAATTATGTGTTTGACAATTACTTCTGTGCTTATTTTGATCTATTTGTTATTTGAAATTATATTTTCTTATCAAAAAGCACACAACTATTGTCCACATTCACGAGTAAAACATCTATTAATCTTGAAATTTATTATTCCATTTCGTAAATAATGAATGACTGCATTAAAGTTTAACTATGTTTGTGGTGCTTAATAAAAGCAAAACTGGAAGAATCAATTATTACCCTATACTTAGTGTTAATTCAAACTATTATTTTTAATGATAATCGTGAAAAGTTGAATTCATACAAAAATGATTGAGTATTTAATAATTTATATGCAATGATATCAAGAAAACATTGATCTATTGAGTATAGTGTAGGTTAAGAAACATTCTCAAAATAGCACACAAATAGCACACAAATCGCTGTTTCTTAAGAAGGAATCGAATTCTACCACAGAATTTATGTGATAAATAAGCGCGTGTAAAGCGCCCACATTTAGCTTTTAATATGTCCTAAATTTATTGACAGGTATCCCATACTTATCAACAAAATAGAAAGTAAAAATCAATATTTTTCTAACTATGTTCGTCGAATGAAAATTTTTCTAATAGAATATAATAGGAAAAAACTCCATGTGACAAATTTAGTTAAGATCCTAAATTAGCACAACATTCTCTACTAATTTGATAATTTGGTATCTTCTTTATATCAACAAATGATCCTTAACTACCACTAGTAACATATCTCTGCCAAAGCCAATTAGATTATGTAAAACAAAGGCCAATGAGTGAGTGCAGCTCTACCACAAATGATCTCAAATGCATCATTAGGTAATTGTCTCTTTTGTTATAAAAGAACAATAAGCTTTGAACAATATAGTTAAAGAACATCAATTGCACAACAGTATATTTATAGTAATAGGTTTCATGTTTTCTTCTGATCCATCTCTAATATTCCTTATTCTGTTTTCAATCTATTTTCAGTTCAAATATTTGAATTAGATTTCAAATTAATAATTCGAAAGTAATAAAAAGTTTTCAAATTTAGTTATCGAAATGTCATAATTTCATCAAATACATAGTACTGTTACTCAAAAAATAATGCGTTTGGAGCATATTTAATGTGTGACTCATTATGACTTTGTATGACATATCTTTAATATCATGAATTACCTTAAATTTTGAAGTTTTCCCTTAAACTTTATCTCTACGCATCGCTGGACTTTCCGGGATTAATGCATAATTTTTTTGAGTGACTGTACTATATCTCCCTTTGGTCGTTATGACATAATTATCGTCAGCTGAGCTTGAGATTTATATTATGCAAAGGCGTTTTGCACAACAACTTTTACGCGTGTTTTAGAGCAAATATAAAAATATAAAACCCTTTGATATAATAATAAATAATGAATTAACAAAAATTTGCTGCAGAGTTTGATCGAAAATAAGAAAATTATGGAATTTTTAAAATTAAAATATGAGTCGTTTATTAGTTTAGTAGAGAAAATATAATAAAAATAAAAAGTTTTGTTGTCACGTTCAAAAAATAACGCATATGTGTAGTTGAATCAAACTTTAATTAATTGAAATATCTGTTTGATTCATAAGAATAGACAAATTAATACCTCGTCAGAAAATATATATTAAATAATTTCGAAGTAATTTCAAGTCAAAACTTGAATCAATCAAATGAATCAATTGAAGTAATTAAAAAAAATTCTTATAATGTAGAATAAGTTCGGTATTAATGTAAGCTTAAGTACAAACTCGATCGGGTCGGCAGATTCCAAGAAATTAGAATTTTTTCACATTCCTTTCGTGGTTATCTGAAGAATATCCAATAACTATAGCAAAACAATCTAATCTTGAACTTAATTGCTTGTGTCGATACAATTGTTAACTTCAATATTAACACAATGCAATCTGATATTTGATGCAATTAACCCAAAATTATAAGAAGACGGATTGTTTTGTTTTGATCAGATTCCAAGTTGTGCCGCAATTACTTATATCTATTGATCGATTCGCTTATTTTTTGAACCCAATGAAAAAATTAATTGATAAGAATATCGTTTAATGAATACGAATACAATATTTAATTGGAATGAGAACCTAATATGATATACAATTTAGTGTATTGTTACTATTATTATGTAGAAAAGTGTAACATTATATTTGTTGAATTATATTGTTATCAAAATATTCTTTCTAAACATCATTTCTTCAAACGATTTAAAGATAACTCAAAATGTTTCAGTTATAGTTCAAAACAGCTATGATTTGCATAAATCAATTTCTTTCATAATGATGTCATCAACAAGTTATGAAAATTATTTTTAGACCAGAATAATATATTTTGGAAAATCTAGGGTTTAGAAATTACATAACCTTTTGTCTGTAATTGTAGACATGAATGGAAGTGAAAAGTATATTCATGTAAAGACATGAAATTCAAGTCAAACTTTCAAATGAAAGAATAACAAAAATTGAAAATAATATCAGGAAATAAAGAAAATAAAGAAATACTAATGAAATGCTTGTGAAATAATAGTGAACTATAGGCTTGAGGCACTTGAGCGAAATTATATTATTTGTAAGAATTTGAATTAATTTTGAAGCGACAATATTTTAAATGTGTAATCATTTTAAAGAGAGTCCGAAAGCTCTTAAAATGGAAGATGAGATGCAAATCCAGTCGTAAATAGATTTTGAAATAGAGATAATTGATTAAAAAAGATCTCACTTGTGATTAAATAACCGAAATGTGTTCACCGAATCTTCTTAAATGAATTATTTTGTAAAACTATTTTTTGTTGAAAATATAGTAACTATTAATAAAGTAATTTCAAAATTTATGTTAAAACTCAATCTGTGCTCAATTTTTGATTTAAAGATTTGCTTATGAAAAGCAACTGTTTGAATTAAAATTTACTCAAAAATTAACATGAAATTCATTGATAATTGGCTTTATTAACGTAAATTGAAGTGTAATTTGTTCCTATAATTTCTAATCAAATAATTTTTAAAAATCTAATAATAAATTCCTGGAAAAGACTTAAATTGAACTGGAAATGAATAGATTAAGGCACAGATTTTGTTTGAATTACTTTATTACGAGAGGATCGAATACTAGTAAACTTATGTAAATTTAAAATTCAGAACATGATATAATAAAAATTTGATGCATTGAATCCGGAAATTCTGTTGCATTAATTTAAATAATTGATTAAATTTTAAAAATATTTCTAATTTAAATAATGTGTAAATTATTACTGATATTTAAAAAGTTGTAGCACTAGTAAAAAGTTGAACTCAAATCAATTATTATAAAGTGTTGATCCTCTCGTTTTCTATAACTAATTTTTCAACAAAAAATAGTCATTTGAAAGAGCTTTTGAAAGTTTTTTCGAAAATATATAGCAAATCATTTCTAAATTATGTGAAAATAAATTAAATACAGCTATATCTAAGTTGTTTTAATAATAAATTTCTAACTTATGTCATGAGATTATTTGGCTTATTATAAATTCTTTGAATTTCACTATTATAAGGAAAATGATTGTAATATACTGTAAATTAAAGAAAAATAAACATCAAATTAATAAAATACACAAAAGATCCGCATTATTTAATAGTAAGCGTACGATTCAGGAGTGACCTAACCTTCATATTATAGGAAAGCGTTTATTAGACTCCCAAAAGGCAGGATATGAACAATTAAATTCTATTATATATTTGATTCTTGCGACGTAAGTAAAGTTTTTGGTAGTGTCTGTACTAAACATATTATTGTTTTGTTGGACTAATCTATTAGTCTCTTGATAAGTAGTATATTTATATGCAAAAGCATGTAATTACCATGTATTTAGATTGTATGTAAATTTCAAACACTAACTCAATTATTTAATAAGAGCTTAAATTGAGCTTATTTTTAGTTAGCATTTAAATTAATGTTCATTTTCAATTCATGAATACTTCTACTTTTGGATGTTTTTTTCCCATATAAATAAATTCAAATATTAATATATCTCGATTTGATTTTCATCAAATATGAAAGCGAATAAAATTAACCAAAAATATTTCACTTCATTACCGAAACAGTAAAAATCGAAATATATTTTTAGATATGTTGACATTAATTCTCTACTGAATACACAAACGATCGATTCGAGTTTGACTTCAAAATATTTCTATTTTTCTTATTAAAGCTAAGTTTTACAAAACAGTTGAAATTTTCAATTTGAAAAGTTATTCTTCAATACTCTTCAATACTTCTTCAATACAAAAGCTGAATGGGATTCTAAAAGAAACTAAATTAGATTCAGCTATGGATATGTTGGAGAAAATTCAGTTTCAAAAAATAGTTACTTATGTTTAGCTATAGTTTTGTTTGAGATTTTGGTTTATAGAAAACCATAAAAGGTATCCATGAATGAAGCCTTAAGTATAACTTATAAATAGGAAAAAATAGAAGGAAGGAAATGAATAAGTTTTCCTCTGTTCTTAACTTGTTTTCCACTCACTTAGAGTTTGAATTCCAAAATAAAGTCAACATTGAATAAACTAAATTTTAAGCATAAATTTATAAAATCTTATTATAATTCTAGTCTTCCTATCATTTCATGACAAACATAGTTTTGTCACACAATACAAAGTACGAAATTTAAGCGTCTTATCAAAAAGAAAGGCTCATTAAAATGGTTGGACTATATTTTTCTCGCTTCTTCTTCAATGTTTGTCTCATTATTTTGTGCATCAATTTAGTGAAAATTTATTGCTTAGAAAATAGAGAAAAGAGAATTCGAGCACCGGATAAATTTATGAATAAGAATGTACTTATTCTATTTGGTGAGTGAAACAAAACTTTACAAAACCATAGTATGTAAATGAATCTGAAAGAGAGTTTATTACATTTGTGATATCAAACAAAGCCGATGATGCAGGCCGTGAGAGTTCCGTTTATAATAATTCGATTTGCAAAACTCCTAACTTACAATTTCTCGCTAATAGGTAACGATCTAATCATACTTTTATCTTAATTTTTATTAATTTTTGTTTAACTCTTTTTATTCATTGTCTAAAATATAGAAGTGTTATATTTACAGAAGCTTTCACTTCTGTCAGTTCGTGCTCTCCAAGTCGTTCTTCTCTATTAACAGGATTACCGTCTCATCAAAATGGAATGTATGGTTTGCATCAAACTATACATCACTTTAATTCTTTCGATTCAGTGAAAAGCTTGCCAAACATTCTGAAAAAAGAAGGTATTCGAACAGGTGAGGCAGACGTTTACATTTAAATATGCCTCAAGTTAAACGAATAACTTTATTTTGCTTTATATAATAATATAGGTATAATAGGGAAAAAACACATCGGCCCTCAAATGGTTTATTCTTTTGACTTCGCCTACACTGAAGAAAACTATTCAATCCTACAAGTCGGCAGAAATATAACACATATCAAAGATTTAGTACATCTTTTTTTGAATGACAACGATTCGCGGTAGTCTTAATTTTGTTTTTACAAAGTTTGAACCAAATCCTTCTCCATTACTTTAAAACTTTATTTCCAATATATTAATATTATTGCTTTTTCTATTTTTTAAAAAGTTTTATAGACTCTAAATATCAAGTAAAAGGTTGAAAGCGCACAAATTTAATAGTTGTGCTGTAGTCAAAGAAATAAAATCCAATATAGTGTATATCTTATAAAAAATTGAAAAGAACATATTTTAAATCAAAATGCAAATCAGATTGAGATGCGAAGAGAATTGCAAATGTCTCTACGCTATCAAGAAAAAAGATTGAGTTAAAAACTTTAAAATTGAGATCAATTAATTTACTCGATAGACCGTTTTTTCTTTACGTGGCTTTTCATGATCCTCATCGATGCGGACACACAAATCCGGAATTCGGAAATTTCTGTGAAAAGTTCGGAAATGGAGAGCCAGGAATGGGATTAATACCTGATTGGAAACCAATCAACTATTCTCCTAAAGAGGTTAAAGTCCCTTATTATTTGCCTAATACAGAAGCTATAAGAGAAGATATTGCCTCTCAATATACAACTATTAGTCGACTTGATCAAGGTTTAGGTGAAAGACAGCTTTATTCGCTTATAATTGTCCATTTTCTTAATTAGGTGTTGGGTTAATACTCAAAGAATTAGAATCTTTTGGATTTCTCAACAATACACTCATAATCTATTCATCAGATAATGGACCGCCGTTTCCAGTCGGACGCACAAACTTTTATGATCCGGGAATCAGAGAACCTCTCTTTATTTCAAATCCATTCAATCCAAAAATTTGGCAAAAGGTAACTCTTCAGCAGTTTATAAAGATTTGTTTATTTTCTAAGTTATTTCGTATTGAAACAATTTAAATAAGAGAATACACCTCATTATCGAGTAACTCAATTTTGAAGCGTTCAAATTATTTCAAGAATGGATCGTAAAAAACTTAAATTGTTGAAGAGTTTTAGGCTCTAAGGCCAAAAATTTTATCAAAATAAACTCTTCTTTAAGGATTAACCACTGAATTCAGTTTTCCAGTCAATATATATCCGTTATTTAAATTTCATGCATTAGTTTTTGCCTTAAGGCTTACCCTCAAAAGCTTGAATACAAAAATTGTTCGATATGAGCAGCAAAATAGTTAATATTTTATTAATCCTTTTGAAAAGTAATTCATGTCAGGCATTCAAAAGGTTTGCACATGAGTCTAAATTTAATGCCCAAACAAAAGCTATGATTTGCGCAATGAATTATTCAGACTTGTAAGAAAATTCACGATATGCGTCGATTTTAATTATTTAATTATTATTTCAGAGGATTTCATCTCAGGTCAGTTTATTAGATATTTTTCCAACTGTTTTGGAATGGCTTGAAATTGATATGCCTGAGTATCAACTATTTGGTAAACGAGTGGAATTCACTGGAAAATCGTTATTACCATTCACTAATGAGGTTTGTTTTTCAAAATCAAACTTTATTTACTTTAGATATTGAAATCAAGTTTATCGAGTCTTTGATCAATCAATAGTCAAATTTGAATCGTTTCTTCAAAATATTGAACGAGAATGAGCTATGATATGGAGCAAAAGTTCAATCACAGTTAGTGTAGACTTCTTCAAAAGAGCATAACTTTATCATACTTTGAACCTTTTATATCAACTATTCGTTAAAATATATATTAAATTTACATTTATATCTGATATTTTTATTATGAAAACTGTTTTTAAAGAATTCATGATTTCATTCACTTACTAAATATAGAAAAGTGCTAGAATTGCTCCAATTCGAACTACACTTTATAGAATCCCCATTGGTCTGAATTTATAATTGCCAGAAAATTTGAATAAGTAATTCATAGATTAAATTTATATGTTATAAATAATCAAATTTTTAATTTAAGCGTAATTTTTTGAAAAAAAAACTTTTACTCATACAGTTGAATTAATGAAAGATATATTAAGATATTCACAACTTTACTACAGATAAGATTTAGATAAGTTATTAAAAATAATATGAAAAAATATTTCGTAATTAAAGTTTTCAAAACCTTAACAAAAAAAACATGGGATCAGACGATTGTAATTGTTTTTCAAGTCAATCAAAAACAGGATCAATCGCTATAAATCAATTACTGAGATAATACTGTGGCCTTACTTTAGAAGTCATTCAATATTAATTTTATTGATTTATATTTTAACCTTTATGTTAGGATTACGCCTACTTTAGAAAGTTTCTAACTTCCAAAGTCAATATTTCAGTCCAATTTTACTTCTGTTCTTCTCAATTCTCAAGTGTAATCATTTTTAAGTGAGTCAAATACTTTTCAAATTCTTATTGATTTTTAAAATATGACTCGAAATGATTATTAAAGTTTTTTCAATACAAGCAATAAGAGACTCAATAATTACATCTCAAGACTTGCTTTCAAGTACGTGATTATTTACAAGTATTTCTTTCAGTTTAATATTCTATAATTCATTTTCATTAAATTTTTGTTGAATGAAATCAATTTTTCGCTAAATTCTAAAACAGATTTGAAAATTTGACTCAATCGCTAGTTATTATAAGACTTCATTATTATTAATCAAATTCATGCGACAAATATTGACGAACTATTTCTAATATTTTCGAATGAATAAAAAGACTAGCAATACCTTAAAGGTTATGTTTTTATGTACTGAATGAAGAGATCAGTCAAATTAAACCTGATTAGAGAATGTTTACTCAATATTACAACTTTATGATTAGCCAATCATTCAGAGTTTGTAACCTTATTAAAAGAGTTTCTAAGTCTAGACCAG
>JAQIWZ010001088.1:0-13720 GCA_034697245.1 Malaconothrus monodactylus
AAAACAAATTTAAAGTTTTAAATAAATTAAAAGAAGAGCTTTTATTATCACTTGTAACAATAAATATATTAATTTTGAAAATAAACTTAAGTTTCTTTAAAAAAAACTCTTCTTTTACTTCACTTAAAACTTAACGAAATAATAATAATAAAAAACATTAGTTTTGAAAATGATTTTATTAATCAAATAAAGATATCATAAGTCACTTTTTATAGTGAAATCAGTTATGGGGCTCCACTGAAATCACTATAATTATGATATATTGATATTTATCTTAAATTATTACACAATTAACAAAAAGTTTTATTTTGTTTTAAAAACATTCTTAAGATTAAATTCCTTTGACTCAAAACAAAACTTCAATTAATAATAAAAGTAAATATTGAAACCCTGTATAACATTTCATTTTGTGCTCTATTTAATCGTTTAGAAGCGATTTTAATGGAAAGGCATTGTTAATAATAGAAACAAAACAAAAAAAAAACAATTTTTCAAAGTTTTAAAAAACAATTTTTCAAAGTTTTAAAAAAACAAATTTTCAAAGTTTTAAATTATTTTTGAAAGTTTAAAATTATTTTTCTAACAAATAATGAGTGCTTTGTCAGCTGAAGACTTAAAATATGAGTCTATTTAGTGAGGTTTGAGTTGTAATCAATTAGAATCTGGAATTTGTTTTAACTGCAATATGCATAGAATTAGGAAGAATTTCAATAATAATAATAATGTTTTAAATTTTGTTTTTCATTATCTGTTTAACAATATTTGATAACGTTTTTAGGAGTAATTCTCAGTTATCCATAGATTAGTACTGATTAAGAACTTCTCAACATTTCGTTAACAATTGGATGACTTGTTTTCAAA
This sequence comes from Malaconothrus monodactylus, assembly GCA_034697245.1. Taxonomy (NCBI): domain Eukaryota; kingdom Metazoa; phylum Arthropoda; class Arachnida; order Sarcoptiformes; family Malaconothridae; genus Malaconothrus; species Malaconothrus monodactylus. The sequence continues at coordinate 862 of JAQIWZ010001088.1, forward strand.
GCTTAAATATAATAATTATTACGATTTTTCCGTCTCATTATCTCTAAGTTTTCTGTCTTCGCGTCCCATTAGTTAAGTTGTGATCTGTTGTAATCTTCACTTATTTAACAATTGGTCCCATAATTGTTAGCAAAGGATAGCCATTAAAGTGAACTCAAATCGTATTAAACTTTTGCTCTCATTTTAGTTGAATTCATGGCTTTTATACACTTTTTTCACGAATCACTTAATTTGTAATTTATTAAAAGTCGACTTCTTTTCGGCTATAAATATATTCTTCTTATGCGTTAGACACAGAATATATTGCTTTTGAGTCTCAAAACAATTCAGTCATCATTTTCATTGACTCGTTCCATATCTCAGTTCACCATTACTTTGATCTTAAAAGAGTTCAAACAATTCAAAAAAAGGCTCATATTTTATGATTACTTTATAGCCATTGATTGCATGTATTCTTTGAACAGCAATAATATCATTGATAAGAAGTGCCTCTCATTAATCCAAGAATTTATTAATTATAAAATCACAGAATTTTAAACTTTTATTTCTCAACAGTTGATAAATTTAAATCAAATAATTAATATTTCGCTTAAATAGAGATGAATTTGATTCGCACTTAAACTTCTTGAATAATAATTTCTTCCAAAGTATTAATATTTCCAGTTTTGTTCGATGTGTCGCAAATTAACATATATGATAAATGAAGTGTTTTCAGTGGTTTTAAGTCCCAGTCTATTACTGATGATAATAACAATTAAGATTTGGACCCAATTTCAACCAAAAATGCAATTAAAATAAGTTTCGCATATAATGATCCATTTGTTGCATTTCTTCTCTATTTCATATTCTAAGGCTATTAAATAAATATATTATTATTATATAACTCTCTTATTAATTAATATTTACAACCATTTGCACAGTAAATATTTTTTAAATATTTTTTTCCTTTCAAATATAATTTTATGAAAATTATAAATTGATTAAAAGTTTTATTTAAGTTTTATAATAGTCTTATATATTATAAGCAAAGTATCTGAAGTTTTTGAAGTTTATTTTGTTCAATAGTTGAGTATATAAGCAGTGAATGAATTTCAGTTATTTCATAGAAATCATAGAAATTACAATTTGTTGAGATTTAATCATTAATTCTGCTTATAGTTATATAATTTGATGAATTTATAAAACAAACACTGTTTTCAAACTTCCAATTTAGCAGTCAGAATAACAGTCGCTGCTGATATTGAAGATGTTCTGCTACTGCTCGCAGACACTGGTGTTGTTGCTGCTGATGATGTTTCGTTGAATTGAATCAAATTACCAGTTATTGTAGAGACTGTTGATAATAGTTGTGTCTGTGATTGATTACTGTTTATTCCTCCACTACTACTATCAACGCTAGTTCTGCCTATCATTAAATAGAATAAAATGCTATTTTAGAAAAAACTAAATTATTTTAGACTAAAATAGTCTAAAATAAAAGAAAACAAAACAATTTTCTACATCTCTGCAAATAAATTATTATAATTCATACTTTTGTGATTACCATTTGCAATGAAAATTGAAGACTAAAATACTTGAGTAAAAGGAGAAAATTTTCTTCTACTAAAACTTTATTTCATCTTTATTCCTTTTTTAGTCTTATCTTCGATTGAAATGAAGACATAATTTTGACTCTCAAAAAACGATAACATCCCTCATCTCTAGTGCACATATTCTAGAAGCTTATATATGACTCAGTAATTTTGCTCAAAGCTATGCAATCAAATAAATTATGTACTCTTCAGACAACTTCAAAAAAAGCATTGCTAATCACTTTTGATTATTAGACCTGATAGGTATCAAATGGTTGCTCTAATGAAGAATTTATGGTTAAATAAAAATCATTGTTTCTCTAAATAGTTATACATTAAATGTAAATTATTCGGAAAATGCCTCAAATCAATACTAAATACAATATCCATAAAAATGATACCTGAATGAAGTTTAATATCAGGCAAACTACTTAAGTCCCCCACAATCGAAGTGCGAGCACTGGCTGGCGTTGAAGACGATGGCACTAATGAAGATGGCGTACAATTGAGTCCCAAATCTGACAATTTGTTGGATTGAGCTGTTGTCGGAACAATTAGACTGCCAGGCGGTACACCACTAGATTGTCGACGAATCTTTTGCGGTACATCTTTCTCATGGTTTAACATAAGCATTGGTATTGTTTCCTCTTTATTTCCTAATAAATATATAAATAAAATATATATAGTATTAGTATTTTTGGTGTTCATGTATATAAAGATAAGAGATTTATTTTCAGAATATAGAAGTTTATTAGATTTAATGCAGTAGTAATTTGATTATTGCTGCGAACTTTTGTGTTACAGTTAAGTCGCATAGAATTATGTTGAGAGGAAAAGCTATTGTTTATTATAACGGAATATGCATTTATGTTCAAAGGAGTGCTAATAATTTTGATTAATATCCCGTTTTCAGACTTGTTGGCAAACATACATTCGATTGTCTTATAAAAGAGAAAGTGGTTCACCATTTTAAGAGCAGACCTGCGTTCAGTCATAGAAATATCTACTTTTTTCATACTGTAGTGCAATGCAATGCTAGGAATGATTCTATACTTTCAATATTGATTTTATATTAACACTTATATACAACTTATATGAGTAGTAGAACAGAAATTCCTACATTTCGGTACTTTACTATTTTGAAGTTAAGGTGTATTTGGCAGCAGTAAAAGTGGTGAACAACTACTACATTCTATACTTTTTTCAACTAGGGTTACATTCAGATCATAGAATCACTTTTTATTTCAAACATTATGCTCTTTGAAAAGCCCCTAAACTCGCATTTCTCTATTTTATGTTTCAAAACCTTTTCCCCCTTAAGCTCTTTACCTCTCTTTCTGTCATTTTCTGCATTAATATAAGGCACGAAAGAATAATAATCTTACGAGTTAGAGATATAATAATGCTATATTCAAGTTAACCAATTTTTTTGCACATGTTTTTTCTTCACTAAACTGTACAAATTAAGAAAAAATATTATTCTCTAAATACTGTTATCTGATATTTTAAATAAATAACTTTCATTAATTTAGTAAAACTCAAACTCGTTTAACTAATAATACACAATTTGACTCAATAACAGTTTGTTTGCCTCAAAGCAAATTGAACTTATGATTTATGCTTGAATTGATCAAACATTTGTTAAGCTGCAAATAAAGTTTTGTTTCTAATAAGCTGATTTGATTGTAAGTTTACTTTCAAAGGCAAAGTGTTGTTATGAAAAAATTAAATTTCTGTTGCGACTCAAGTGAATAAGTGTCAAAATGAAATGATTTCTTAAAATACTTCAAAATGGATTATTAGTACTTAATTATGAGAAACTTACATTTGGAGTTTTTTTCATTGCTCATACTTTTAAAACATTAATAAAACATTAATAACATTAATAACATTTTCATTCAATGATAGAAATAAAAAAATTTTCAATTCAAATATGTATGAAATTCTTGATTATCGCTTTTACATTTAGAACTGTGTTAAATAAAATCGTAAATAAGTTAACGTTTGCATAACTTTCTCTATATATGTGAAATACATATTCAAATATTGATTTTATGATTCAAAATATGCTTTAGAAATGAAACTCTATATTTAGTTTTAGAAACAGATTTAGAGAAGTGAAATTTTTAGAGAAGAAAATGAATTTTAAAATAAGATAATTATCAGAAATATAAGCTTTTTATTAAATTGTCATTCAAATAATCAAATTTCAGTGTTATATAGACTCTATAGTATAGAGTCTATACTCATATTTTAAATTTTGAATACCTATTCATTGCGTATTCTTTTCAATGAGAGAATTATGAATTATGGAATTAAATATATAATTGAAATTTTATGCAATTGTTAGTTTAAATCAGATAAAGAATTATATTCACAAAAGAATGCAAATATGAGAACAGAATTTATTGATTTTGTATCATATATTCAGTTATGTACTTTTGAAAGTTGAAAGGATTTGTTGAAAGTAAGGATTATAAAAGTTTTTTCAGACACTTATGTTTGAGTCAAATATTTCAAGTAAAAATTTTCTTTAATAATCTCATTAAACTATTCAAAAGTTAACAAAAACTGATACAAAACTTATAAATTTATAAATTATTGATATTTTTATGAGCTCTCGATATTCTCTAAATATTTTAGAAACAAACCCGCTTTAGAGGTGAGAATATCTTTTGAAGTGTTCTTTATAGCGTTCGCTCGGACACCTCTGCCACTAACAGGTCCGTCAGCACCAGTTATTCTAGAAGGTCCACCTCCACGACCACCACCTCTCATGCCTCCTCTCATTGGACCTCTCATAACACGCGGCTGTTCCACAGGTAATACTCTTCTTCTCTTTTTTGGCAGTTTAGCTCTTGCCTGAGTGTGTGAATAAAACATTGCGAAATTCGAAACAATAACAGGAACTGGCAGTGCGATCGTTAACACACCGGCCAATGCACATAAAGCTCCGACAAACATTCCCGCATAGGTCTAGTTATGAAGATTCGGATTATTAATAACAGATATTTCAACAAATAATTGGAATTAATAGTGATTGTAATACCTTTGGCGCCATATCACCTGTTTATGATGAACATATTTAATTGTAGAAAAAAAAAATTTAAGAATTAGTCGAGAATGAATATTCAGAAAAGTTAAGCAATTTAGTGAGTCTTACCGTAACCAACAGTAGTCATAGTGACTAATGCCCACCAAAGACCAAGTGGTATAGAATTAAAATCATTTTCAGGGTTTGATTGTATTCGTTCAGCATAATACACTAAACTGGCAAAGATCACAATTCCGAGCACCAAAAAGAACACTAATAATATCAATTCTCCGGCACTAGCTTTGAAAGTCTGTATTAAAATTTTAAGTCCGGCCGAATGGCGCGTCAATTTAAATAACCTCATAATTCTAATTATTGAGAAAAATTCTAATATGTCGGCGTTTTCGAGATGAGAATAAAATTTTTGCAAAATTAAGTCAATGTAAAATGAAAGCGTTGCCGTTATGTCTATGATATTGACAGCACCTGAAAATAGTTAACTAAATTAATCTAGATTCAAATGTTGATTTTCATTTAATTTGATACATAGTTTAAATCTTCTTAAAATTAAGTTTTAGCAAAAAAACTAATTAATGAAATAATAAAAAAATTTTATATCAAGTTATTATTTTTAACGAAATAAATCCTTGAGCTAAAAGTTAAGCTTTTGAAAAATAAATTTAATCTTTTCTTTTTCTTTATGTATTAAATAAATTTGAAATGAAATAGAGACGTAATAGAATTTGAAATTGAATGGAAAGAATTTTGATGGAATCATACCTTTAATAAAACTTAGTTTACTGGGCGCTGATGTAAATCGCGTCAAGATCTCAATAGTAAACCAGGCATTACAAACACACTCGATGTAAAAGAAGGCCTCGTGCGGATTTGTTTGAGTCTTATCTAAAACCCATGCTTCTGAACTATTAGACGTCTTCACAGTTACGTTCCTAATCATTGGTACTCTCATGTTTGGATGTGTTTTTAGACAAAATGACAATATTGACACACATATGAAAAATACTGACATTACGCCAATCACCTGTTAGGGAAATACGTAATAATATTGTCATATCTAAGAATAATTGTCATTTATAAAGTGTTGCTAAACAAGGCTTTAGTGTTACTTTCTTTCTATTCGTTTTGTTTGCTATGAAATTAGCTCTTGTTCTATTGAGAAAGTAATTCTATGATCAATATTTTAGAACTAAATTTGCAAAAAAAAACTCTTTTTTGAATGACATAAACAAATTCTGAAGCCATCGCTATTCTTAAATAGTTTTAATAAAAAAGTTTTGTTCAATGTTTGTATCGCATAAAACCTCAACATCTGTGGCATGTCTTTGACATTTGTCATTGATATAACTGAATTGTATAATGATTTTGCAATAGCACTACAAGCATTCGTATGGTTTCTTTATGGCGCTCTTGTGCCACTTTTATCAAAATTTTGCTTTAACTTTGTGCTTAACTTTTACTCTTCCATAACTTCCGATTTGGATGAGAGTTTACATTATTGTAAGTACTTTTCTATAGTTTATTGATCCAAAACGACTTTCTTATTCTAAAATATTGAAGTCATGATTTTTATTAATACTTATTAATACAAATTCCTTTTTTGCACAAATAGAAAAAAAGTTTAAAAATAAATTCTAAAAAATAAGAATATTTGAATTCCAGATAAAATCTTTGATCTCAATAAAAATTATTAAATAATATTGTGTATAATTGTGTTTCTCAACTCAACTTAAACTAGTGCTAAATAAAAATAAAAGTTATTTTAATGTGATTTGCAGAACGAATTCCCTATTTGTTACTGAATCTCAAAACATTGCAGAAAAATTTCAAGGCTTTTATCTAATCTGATTTCAAACTTATTGTCGTTGAAAAATGATTTAAAGTTTTGAAATATGACTTTTGCCAACTCAATGTAAAACATGTTGAGAAATCAAATTGAATTTTGATGAAAGACATTTTGAAAATGGAAAATAATTTTAGAAATTGACGACAAAATTGTCAAACTTATTAATATTAATGACATACTTTAGCAGCATTTGATGAGTAGGGCTCGTCTGAAAGTGACCAAAGCTTAGGTTTGAGCCTTTGCCACCACGAAAGTGTGCCATTCAAATAGTCGTCTTCCATTCCAAACTTTCGCGCTATTTCTTCATCGCTAGGCTTTTCGGTGTCTAAATCTAATCTGTCGAGAACTGCAAGTGTTTCTTGAGTGTCACGATGTGATGTATATGTCATCCAACAACACGGCTCAACCTATTCACGATTTCAAGATATTGATTAAAATGAAATAATCATTAATTATTAAATATTTATGATATACTTGATTGGAATCAAGGCCCCAGAATTCTAGTTCTTCTTCAAAAAGAGGACCACAAACATCAGTTGGATAGTGAAGTTTACCTGTTCTGTAGTAATTGAGAATTTGTCCGAAAACACCTTTAAATATCAGAATGAAATTTAATGAAATTTAATTCAGAATGAAATTTAATGTTAGTTTATAATTGAGTTATAATAAAGTTTTGCACATTTATTCATACCTGGATGGCGGTCGAAGAAATACTCATTAAGAACAGGATCATAGTTGGCGAGGGCTTCAGTTAATCTGGATAGTCTGGTTGCCGGAATCTTTTTTAATGTAGCCTTTTGGAAAAGAAACATAAAAAATGAATGCGTTTCTACAGTTACTCAACTCAACTCTAAACTATGTTTATCTCTTCAGCTAATGGACATCAAAATGGATATTAGATGAGATAAGCTGTACAAAAGCTCAACCATTCAACATAAGTTATATTACATTTTTATTTGCTGGTAGCTTTAAGCTAAATATATTGAACATTACAACTATTTATTGAATTTCTTATATACAAATATAGCTTCAAAATAATATAATATTCGTTTATTTTTATTTATTTATTTATTATTTGAAATAAAGTCAAACCTATGAATTCATTTCAATATTAAAATTATTGCTTAACATTAATATTAAAACATTTAATTAATATCTTTCATTTGATTTTGTATTATTTGTTGAAGTATTGTTAGTGCGCGAAATGTGCAACAATGCTTTGAAAATTGTTTTGTCCGTTAAAACCTTGATTAATGGACAAAAGTTTTAAAAATAAAGTTAAACTTCGATAATTGGAATCACTGAACCTTATGATAATTTGAAGAACTCAGCCTCAACTCTAATGAAGCTATTTTGAGGATAATTAATTGCAGTAGGACTGACTTCATCAGCCTTTCCTTTTTTATACACTTAAATGCATCAAAAACTTGTTCATATCTAACAAAAACGAGTTTCTATTTTCACTGCTGTTCGATATTCGAAGTAATGCTATTTTACTCTTAAGAAAGTTATTAGATTTTGCTTTTAATGAGCTATTCTTTGGAGAATTGTTTCTATCAGTAATGAATATTATATTTATGATCCTTATATAGTTTTATTGAAAATTAGCATTAAATTTCGATATTTATAGTTATTATGAATTACAAAACATATATTATATATATGTTATATGTTATATACCTTATATGTTTCGTGACGAATACCGCCAACATTGAGGATCACTCTATTTTCTGTATCAACGTTCATATTCATGATTAGAAATGATTTTTTATTCAGTAATAGCCTTCGTTACATAATATTATAATATATTTGATGTAATGAGCTTTGATATGAAGTCGCATCACTGGCACAAACCATTAAATTAGACATCGCAAAAGTGTGATGCATTGGGTTTTGGGCGATGAGTAAACCAATACAATACGTAAGTATGAGAATTAGAATCCACCACATCATACATCAAATTCGCTTTCAAGCATATCGATGATGAAGACAAAACAACTTTATATTCAATTTTGTCATTATTACCAATTTCTGAAAATAGAATTTAAATCGATTATCAAATTTTGTTAAGTCTTTACTCTTAAGTTATTATAAACAATGCTTTTACAATATATTGATTGAGAAAAATGTCATTTCGTAATATGAAAGCTTTTATTCACATGATTGATATAAATTGAAATTATGTCAAACATTAGTATGAATTTGAGCTCATTTTAAATGTCATGAAATACTAGTTGTTCACATTCTCTTACATTTATTACGAAAATGATTTTATATTTCTTTAATTAACCGTTAAAAGAGTTGGCGAATATATCTTCATTTACACAATCAAACGCCACAATTTATGCTTTTTCTCATTTCCTATTCGATTAGAGAATTTCATGTCTACCACTAGTTATAAAAATTAGTCAAGAATACTAATGAAATTTCAAAAATAGTTTGTAATTTCCACTAATTTTAATTACTTTAAATCAACTTTCGCTTCAATATTTTCATATCTGTCAAATGTATACCTAATTAAAGTTGAAACAAGTTTTGCATAATATGTACGCTATGTTCACTTAATTACTTGTATCTTCAAATACAATGAACTGAACTGAAGAACCTGCCATTTGCAGTATATGTCGACTCGTGGACCCCATTGAATGAACTTCAAAACATCTGAAGCCAGAAAAATTTTAATTCTTATAAAAACTAGTCATAAAATTTCGTTATATATATATATATATTTTATTACAAGAATTTTAATGAGATTCTGTTTCTAATATAACTTACAATCTATAAAAATAATATAAATTTGATATAATAGAGATATTTGAAAATTGTTTAAACATTTAATCACTGAAAAACTAAGTGGACCAGAAAAATCAAAAGTGATTTTAGAATAAAGTCCTTTTCTCTACTCGGATAAACATTGCAAACGATCAAATTTAGATAAAGTACCAGAAATTATGCTAACAATAGATATCATATTGAAAGGCAATCGTATGTAATACTTGATGCGTAAAAGCTTTGATATCAAATTAATCGTAAATTTCTCATAATTTTGAACAATCGTTTTCCATACTCTCTAATTTAATGAAAATTTTGAAACACTAGACTTCAAACTAGATTTTGCTTTAAAATTGGTGATCAAAATAGAAGTCAAATATTCTAGGTTCAATTTTTTATGCCTTTTATGTAAATTTGTAATTTTATTTAAATCAATTCATTATTACCAATAATCATAGTTTATAATCAGAAACAACTAATAAATTACAAAATTTTTGGAAATAATTAATAATAATAACAAAACAAAAAAAAATATCGAAAATGAGATTTTAACAAAAAAAAATACGAATCCGCCTATTATTGAGTATTCTTAACTATAGAGCAGAAAAGTATGAAACGCAGAAAGATTATAATACTTTTTGCCAAATCTTTTGCTGAAACAGCATTATTTTAGTTAATATAACATAATCTGAGGCAAAGCAGTATATCACGCGATAAAATCAAAAAGTGGTGAACAGTTTTATTGTAAGAATGAATTTTTGCTATAAAATAACAAAATTTAATATATAATATATAAAAAAGGCTTTGTATAAAGTACAGTACTTATGAATCAACTAAAATACATTATTTGCCAAATAAATCATTTTATCTGAAAATATTTTTTTACGTTTGAGACCATTAAAAATAAGTTAATACTATGAGAGAAAAGCATAAAGAATGCTGTGAAATCTGTACCTCTTTTTTCAATACTTTGCTGAAAATTTTTTAGAAATTTTTCCAGATAGTAGTTTTGCTCAAATGATTAAATTCAAAATTAATGTCTTTCAATAAAAAGAAAAACAAGAATGTATTCAAAAGAATGATGAATTAGTTAATATTCTATGTTAGGAAAATAGAATTTGATACCATTGTAAAGTTTTATTTAGATTCAAAATAGATAACAACAATATTAATAAAAGTATAAATCACAGTCAAAATTACGCTTTAATCACGAAAACTTCAGCCATGAGTATAGAACAAATTCATGACATAAATTTTTGAGTTAATGTCATCAAAATTTATTAATAGGTAAGAATAAGTGACTCAATTAGTTCGCAAACTCTAAGAAATATTTAGTTTGCCAATCTTTCCAGGAATTCTCATTAGGATAACTTTTTGAGTAGTTGTAGTGTAAATGTACAGGTGTATTACTATTATAAATAAGTATAAAATATGATAAAAATAATATGAAACTCACTATGTATTAAGTTTATGCTATACGAAAACATTTTCAAGCATTTGCATAAACTCATGAATAAATGCAGTGGATTTAATTCCGTTCGTTATGACTTTTAATGAAGACGAAAAATAAACAGAAACTTAATTCTGATTTAAATATTATCAAATTGACTAATGATCGTTTTCGACCCCAAAACTTAACTAAAACGAATGATAATTTGTTTCTCAAATATCTTTAGGCAATTTCTTGGTTCGCAATGCTCTCCTTGGAAGTAGAAAGAGCTCAAAATTGAAATCGTAAGTCGAGAGAGAATAAAGTGATAAAACATCTATTTTTATCTATATGTCATGATTTATACTTCCATTTTAGTTCACCTCAAGCAATGTCTAAAGAATCTATTCTCCATTAGTTTTTGGCTTCTTATTTCCAAACCCTTCTCTTAAACATATTCCTGATTTCTGTTAAATAAGAATATTCTAAACACATTTGTTCTTCTAATAATTTATTTGCTAATTAATATAATTTAAGATTGATTTTAGTATTATCTTGCCTTTAAATATAATTAAAATATCACTTTTCAAATGTTTTTTTGATAAATATATGAAGAACTTTATTCATAGCGATAATAAATTGGCCAAAAAATTGTATTAAAATTGTTAATTAATTTTTCGGATATGTTTCGTCAAAATAAAGTTTAAGTATCACAGAGTTTTTACAAATGAAAGAGGTTTACAAATACGAGTACTTCATCTCATTCTGATTATAAGTTTTAAAAATAAATTTTGAATTTATTCATTTGAATTCATTTAAAAATAAATTGAAAGGTTGTCGCTCAAATTGAATCAAATAATTTGTGAAAATATTGATTTAACTTATTTGAAATGAACACATATATTATTGAAATGAGTGAATATTTCAATCGAGAGCAAGTTCATTAAGATTTGAGTAATTTATTTTTGATAGATTCCGTTTCTATCAAACTAAATAATTAATTAATGAATAAAGTGATTGACTCAAATTTTAAAGCTTTATTTAGAAATTAATTTCTTGCTGTCGAGAAGAGTGAACGAATATTTATGTCTGAAGTACTTATAATTTTATGTATTATATAACAAAACCTCATACGAGTCACAATTATTTAATATTAAGAGTTATTCGTGTGATGAGGACAATGTTGGAACAAATTAATCAATTCTATATATCAAATATATTCTATATACCAGTGGAACATATTCTATATACTAGTTCTTCACATTTTTATAGAATAATGAAATACTTCTAACTTGTGTTTTTGAGTTTCATGGAGATGACGAATATTTTGGATGAAATTTTAAATATGATAAGGTTTTGAAATATGTTCAAATAAAACGAATTCAATTTTAAAACAATTGTAAAACAAAACATAAGTTATTTATCAAGAGTTCTATGAAATTTGAATACATGAATATTGAACAGTATTTGAGGCAAAAATATGGCTAAATTTGCTCTTTAATAATGGATTTCATGCAATGAAGATAAAAGTAATTTTAGTTTAGATAATGAAGTCATGCATTAATGAAAATGCAGAGCTTTTTTATTAAGAAACCTCATGACAATTGCTTCAAATAATCACACAATTCTATGAATGCATTAAATATTCAGATTTCATACTTAATCAATGTAAGGAGTATTTTGAATACGAATTTTATTTTTCAGAATCGAGATTCTGTAACAACAATTATTCGGATAAATACAGCATTTTTTGAATTTATCAGTTATTTCTTTTGAGGAGAAAATTTCATTAAAAGCTGAGAAATAATCATTTTAGACATCTTTATATTTTAAAGTCAATGATTGAATTTGGAGACAATCTACCTATTAATTAATTTTATGCATTTCTTGTTGACAAAGCTTTTCTGCATAGAAACAAAGTACAACTGACTCTAAATAAAATCGATTAGAACTTAAGCAATTACAGTATTTATTATCAAATTACTTCATTATAGCTCTGAATTATAAAATGGAAATCAGTCTAAATTTGAAGTCTTCTCTACAATAAGAATTCGGTGTTGAGTTTGAATCTACTTTTATGTTTGAATAGCTTTATAAAGTACTTACAATTCAATATATGTTTGAGAATTAACATAAGGCTTGTGAAAAATAGTCGAATAGGATTTTCGGGCAATCAATAACTCTTACTT
>JAQIWZ010001089.1:0-13719 GCA_034697245.1 Malaconothrus monodactylus
ATTATATATAATTTTTTTATAGTGAGTTTTACTGTCATCAAAAAACATGTTTACCATAAAATAGTATTCTTCATGCTCTATAACTCTATGTTTATTGAGTTTACATGAATTTTGAGCTCAAAAAAATGCGTAGAAAAAAATTCCTTAGATTTTAAGCATAGCTTTCAATATAATAAGTTAAGTAAAATTTTTCTTCTTTCAAATTACGCTAAAAGATCAGAAAAGTGTTTTGCAATTTATTCTAAAATGTTCTAAACATTAAGATAACTGTTATAAATATTTTCTTTCTCTTATTTTTGTTGTTGGAAAAAATGCAGTACTTTTAAAAGATTGTCTCAAACTTTTTTTATACTTTAAATGATAACTAGTTTTGATTGATTCAAATAAAGCCAAAACTCCCTGAATAGGGTATTCAAACTGTTTGACAGTTTTATTCAGTTCTCAATAAGAATCTCATAAAACACTCCTATCCTATTGAACACTAACAGACATATCATTTGGATTACTATACTTTGAATCTGAAGCAAAATCTTACGTAGAATTAAATTCAATTTCAAGGATATAATATTCTTCTCATCTTTTATAGAAAATAAATATATATTTCATTTCAAAAAATATGAATAAATCAAGTTTTAAAAATACATTTCTTTTAAGATTAAGTTTCTCTATTGAACTAATTCTTTGATTCAAAATTCATGTATTTCTTCTAAAGATTAAAAAATTTTACAATTTTCTCCTTGATAACTATTCATTTTCAAGAAATAAAAAGAAAAAATAAGTGGAAAAACTTGTCGTAACGTTAAATCAAAACCGAATCGCATTAAAACCCGAATGTCTTATAATAAAAACTTAAATATGTTTTAGTTTTATTACTGCACTTATATTTACTTTTTTCTTATTCTTTTGCATAACAGTGGCGTTGAAACAGAACTCCAATTAATTTTTAGTTTCTTTATTCAAACAATTTTTTATGAACCAAAAAAAGTGGTAGATTTTGATAACAAACATAATGAGTATAAGGTTTCCAAAACTTTCAACATTAGAGAGGAGTCTGAGAAAAACGTGTGTTATTTAAGGCTAAGACACTGTAAATGATTGAAAACAGTAGTAAAGTCTACGTGACTTATATGAAATTGAATTTTTTTTATGGCTAAATATTTTGAGCACATAATCCTTATTCAAATCTATTTTTTCCAGAAAGAGATTCAATGCGTAAAAGTTTTTTTGGCATAAAAAACAGTTTCTTATTAGCTTCGAATAAATAAACAAAGCTTTAAATATGAAACATAATTCTTATTTGAAATTAAGACTTTAGTTAAGTCTAGATTTGCTTCACTTCTGTATGAATTGAAATGCCTTAAGATTTTGATAAAGCAATTATTAAACCAAAATCAAAATATGTTTAGAGTTAAAAAACTGTTTCAATGATCGTTGAACTTGAAATTCAGATAACAATCATATGAACTAAACAAAAGTGTGAATAGAAAATATATTAATCACACCAAAACTTTTATGATATGAGAAAAGACCAGTAATTTTCTTCTATCTTATATTCAGAAAGAACACGTTTCGGCAATTTTGGTGAACTTATTTCGCACGCCTTTGACTAAAAGCTTATGTAAAATTTAAAATACAAAGAATAGCACATAACAGAAGTTACGTGAATATTAAAAATGTATCTATTCTTTAGGCTTTATATTTAATGTAAAACTGACTTTTATATTAAATGATTTTATGCAAAACCTGTCCAGTTATATGAAAACACTGTTGATAGGATATAAGCATTAGGTTTTTTCAGATCTGATACACAAATAATTTATTTATATTAATAGTTCTTGTTATAATAGCTCAAAATGATAGCAAAATTGTATAGATATTGAGCATATGTTTTGTATATTTTACTTTTTATTAGTTTCTGATCATAATCTCGAGCGTATTGAATAATAGGTAACTCATGTATTGAAAAAAAATAATAGAGAAATAAATAAAAGTCCACATAATTAGGCAAATGATAAATGATTTATTATTAGCATTACATAACTTATTCGAAGAGTTTTCTAGTCATGAATCATAGAAATAAAATTTCTTTTGACTAGAATTTAACTCAACTATTAATTACAACATCAATGAGTACAAGCAATAAATTCATTTCTATATATGACTTGAAAATCAGAGAATGATTTGTTGATAATAAACAATACTTGAACTATAAGAAAGCCAATTATGTCTCTTAAGAAATTGTTTCGTTAAGCATAAGATAGTAAAGAGGATTTGTTAAAACTGTATATACAATACCATAAAAATAAAATAAATATAACTTAAGTATATTAGGGCTTGAACTACAGGTGCGAAAGTTTGCAAACAAATGCTAAAAACTAGAATAAGGCATCACTGATGACCACCTGCTCTCTTATATAATTGATGACTTTCACAAAAATTTATTATTATTACCTGTTATTTTAAAATATTCTCTCTCTCTCTCTCTCTCTCTTCTCTTCTCTTCTCTTTTTTCTTTCCTGAGCTGTAACTCAAATACATAAATGGAAAGAGAAATAATTTCTAATTAACTCATCTCTCATTTCTTAACAAATATTTGTTCAAAAACTTTTATCATTATCAAATGTATTTAAATTTGATTTGACAAGTTTATAATAGATATGACATAAGTTTATATTTATTTAATCATTAGTCTCAAGATTATCATAACTTATATAATAAGTTTGAAATTAGAGTTTTTGAGCTCAAGCTTTTCATATTTATATGAATTATTATTCAAATAAAAAACTTTGAAAATTATGCTAAAAAAACTTTTTTCTTTGATTAAGTGCTTTACTATTGAACTAAAATGCACTCCAGTTGTAGTGTCAAATATTTCAGTCTTGAATTTATGCCTACTTTTTGGTTTTGACACAAGTTAATTAAGTTAATCGAGTGTAGAATTGGTTTTTCGGAGTCTTGTTCTGTAAAAATTTTTGACGAATATTTATTATTCTCAATATGTTTTTAGTGCAATATTGATTACAGAATAAATGTCTCATTTTTCAAACCAAAAAAGTGTTTTATTGTCAAAAAATGCCATAAAATAATAGTTTGATCCAAGGCTTTATTTAAATTTTTTCTAATGATTGTCGAGTTTTCTGTTTTGACTATAAATTAGTTCTCATTTTGAATGCCTCCTCCGATCGTAAAAATGCATTTTCAAGAGATTAGATAAGAGTTTGAAATAGTTTTGAAAACTGCTTTTGAACCGAAATCTTTTTAAGAAGTAATAAAAATTGAAATTAACGTAACAGAAGTTAAGCATTTCAGAGATTTTACGAATTTAAAGGTGTGTCCATTGAGTTGTCATTAGATAAATAGCTGGAACTGATTTAGAATAACAAGTCTTATAATTGCTTTTAAAGCTAAACATAAACCGAAAGACCAGTCAATCAGTTCAAGGACTGAACAGAAGTGCTCTTCAATTAAGTTATCAATAATTTTTATGTTTTTCTTAACATAACTATAAAGAAGAGGAAAGTTTTAGTAAAAAATTTCATCTTTGCTAATAAACAGTTATAAAACTTTTAATTAAATGAAATTCTCGAATAAAATTCACTTAAATTAAAGTTTAGGTAAAGTTTTGAAGTTTTCAGGTTTAAAATAAGTTGAAAACTTCGTATAAATTTGGTTTTTAGTTTTAGACTTTAAAATGATTGCATACAAAATATGCTAAAAATTAATAGACTTTTACAGTATTATAATTAGAAAAAGAAAAAAAAGTGTTGCAAATACTGAATACTAAATAGCGGTTAAGAGAATATTTTTAAGAGCATTACTTTAAATGTTAAAGCGATAAAAGTCTAATTAGAATTCCTGAAGCGAACCGAAAAATTTTTCATTTTCCCGATTTTCATAGTTTCTATTCAGACCACGGAATACAACAATCGCCTCAAATTTGTTATGAAATCGCACGCATTAATGCCTTTCAAAGTTTTCAGTAATTATTGAGATATTTTTGTATAACTGTGTAATAAAATATTTTTTCTAATTATTTTTGCAATTATCTTATCTTTTCTTTGATTTACTATAATTCCAATGAAATAACTCTCAAGAGTCTGAAAATATACAGTATTATGCATTTCAAATATTCAAAAGGGTTCCCCAAATGATTATTTGAATTCTTTTAATTTTTTTATGCAACAAAAATTTCATTTGTTCAATATTTTGAGAATTTCTTTTCTTTATTTATAGTCATTTTCTTTATTGCTAAACAACTGAAATCATAAATTATTAGAATATTCATGAGACGAATTTTGAAATATTCAAAAAATACTAAACATTTAAATTAGTTTAAAAGCATTCCTCAAAATAAAACCAAAGAGTAATTGAAAAAATGATTTTCTAATAAGATTTTTTTGCATTAAATCAGATATTTCGAAATAATTTATTTGAATTTGATGTAAATTTTACAAAAGATTTATTAAATAAGTTTCTTTATAAAATAAATATTTTTTTAATGTCATAAAAGCAATAAAAATTTCAATTAAAGGACAAAATTTTGTTCATTTCACTCTTCAATCATGTTATAAAGATTTTCATCAGTTATAAACTTAAAGCAAATAAATTTCTAGAAATAAACTTTTAATTAAGCCTTAAATAAAGAATCTCTTGGAAAAAGTATGTAATGTTTCCTTAATTACTAGTTTTATGACATTATAGGAGAAAAAACATATTAAGCTAGAAATAGGTCTCATTCTATGGATTTCCTCAATTTAATGTCACTCAATGTAAACATCAAAAGAGACAATTTTAAAAATAGCAGTTATTAAGGACGCAAAAATTTTTTCCTCTAACTCTTAAGGGTGGAGAGGATGAGAGAAAGAGATAACTCGAAACATATACACATATATACAAGAGTTTATATGCTGGTGACAAGTTTTTTGAGCGATCGTCAGATTCTCAAATTGTTGAGAATTCCGTTATTTTCTAACGATTTTGATACCATTCGTATTCGTTTTTATAAAGTTATTCTAAGAATAGCTTTTCGACACTCGAATTCTAGAGATTTTTCGAAATATCGCATTTACATAGATGTATGAGTGCATGATTTCCAGTAGCTGTTTATTAATACTTTTTTCATGAATCCCTATCATATTTATATACCAGAGAATTGTAGTTTTTTGAAAAAATATTTTTGCTTATACGATATCTCAATAAATGATCCTTAAAAAACTGTATTCTTTTTTATTCATCCAAAACGTTAAAATTTTATCAATATTTTTATTATATTGTAGCGCAATCATAGATATCAAATCATTTTTAATTAATTGAACCTTTTTTGAAGTGAATTTTTCAAAACAAATGATTTTGATTTAAAAAAGCAACCAACCAATAAGTTTTTTGTCATCTTATCTTGTGTTTTTTTTCTTTCAATTAATAGTTCAAAAATTAAAGATTTTAATTTTTAATCCTATGCAAAAATTTAAAATTCATATAAAGTTACACTCTTTTTAATGTCAAAACTCGAACAATATTTGAATATTGTTCGCGTGTTAATCATATTTCTAGAATTTTATGATAAACTAATTAATTATCAATAATTATGTGAGATTTTCTTAAATTGACTTCAATTTGTTTATAAAATGCAAAATCGATACATTAAGAAATATAAAAAAAATATTGAAAGTATTTGAAAACTTATTAAACGAATCCTATTCTGGTAAATAAAATGCTAATTCCCTTCTGGCAAATCTTCTTTAAGCTCTCTGTTATTTCTTAGAGAGTTTACATAACAAAAAATCTCAAAATTCAAAAATATTATTATTCTCGTCAGTGTCAATAGCAATTGAAAATTGAAATTTTCAATCTTTTCATGCAATATACAAAAAATATTCTTTTGAAATGACTTTAAAAATCTTCTTAAAATATATTTTTATTCTCAATTCTTTTAAAGTAATTGAATTCTGAGAAATATTAGTTATTTCATCATTTTTCAACTTTAAGCTTAATATCTTTGGACAATAAATTAACAAAAGCTTCATTTGAGAAAAAATCTTTATCTACGTTCAAAAAAGCACCAGTTTTTGTATATGAGCCAAAATCAATTAATTTCCTATAACTATCTCGTGCCAAAATTTTATAAATCTCGTGTCACTGAACGCACACCTCTTGTAAGCTTAAAATTAAGTAATCAAAGAGCGCAATATTTATTATGAAAATAATAAATCTTCCTATGTTTTAAGCTCTAGAGTTCGAAAATCTTTCCAAAACAAAAAAGATATCAAGAAAATCATAGTCTCTCTACAAGCTTTGATACAATCCTATTCTCGAGATTTTTCAAAATTGTTGAACATAAAACTCATGCCCTTTTAACTGATAAACCGAAAAATTACTCTATAAGACAATTAGAATAAATTATGCTTTTCTTTGGGTATTATTTCTACCTTAATAAAAAATTCAAATCAATGCTATAATAAAAGATGCAGAAAAAAATATAGATCAATAAATTTGATCGTAAAAAATTATTTATAGCGACAATAAATTCAATGAATATTTTAAAACCAGATTAGTTTTACTAAAAAAATGGCCCATAAACTAAACATTAGCTACAGATAATTATTATGATTAAAATAAGTATTTTTCAAAATCTAGTAAATAGTAATTATATAAACTTTATTTCATAAGTAACAAAAACAGCTCAATTTTTGTAGAGTTTGTAACTCTAGTTTATAAAAAAAATCTATCGCACTCTAAGTTTCGTGTTATCGCATAAAACTTACAGAATATTCATAGTGTATATAAATGAGTGAAACGCATTACACACTTTTGACATCTTATTTTGACAGTAGACCCCAAAAAGCCATTAAAAAGTCGTCAGGTTTTACGGGCGGCTTTCGACGAGTAAATTATAAGTTCAAATCCTAAGCCCTCTCTCACTCTCTATTCTAGTATTTTTTTTCTCTGACTATATGTTTCTCAAACCGCTTAATGTATTCATTATGTAATAATAAATCTGATGTTATTTTTCTCTCAACATTTTTCTGATCACATAGTTTGATGTCTTTCTCAAGCTTTTAAATTAAACACAATTTTATTTTAATATTGATTCTCAGGTTATAATTGGTTTTTAATGGTTCAAAAGTCTTTCGCGAAATCAAATGAATGAAAAATTGTTGTTTTTTTCAAACTAATGACATTTTTATTAATGAAATAATTTTTGTTCACATTTTATTTATTCATTTGCAGGTATTGTTATGACTTTCAATCTGAAAAATATTTAATTAAAGTCTTTATTTTTTAATATTGTTAAGTGCTTTGATTTAGAAAAACTATAGCTCTAATTGTCTATAATTCTCATAAACATAAATTAATTTTGTTGCCTAACCAAAAAAACTAAATCACGTTTTATCTTATGTTTTGCATCGAATTCACTACTGATAAAAATAATCGATAAAGTAATTAAACGTTAATTTATGTTAACTATAAATTTCTGAAGTATAAAAACTCATTCTGTATTCAAGAAGAAAAAAAATTCTCAAACTTTATAAAGACTTTAAATATGTCAATAAAAACATTGAACAACTTATATTTTTTTCTCAAAAGTTTAAATTTAGATTTAATGACAGAAAAATAGTATTCAGCGACTGATTCATGAATATGTAATTCAATAATTACAATAATAACCCTCAAACCTCAATCACAATTATTTTCTTTTGCGTGTGAATTGAGTTTTTATTATTGCCTTATTATTACTATTATCTGTTATTACATGAATCTATCATTTTGAATAACATATTCATCTGTCG
Source organism: Malaconothrus monodactylus (assembly GCA_034697245.1). Lineage (NCBI taxonomy): Eukaryota > Metazoa > Arthropoda > Arachnida > Sarcoptiformes > Malaconothridae > Malaconothrus > Malaconothrus monodactylus. Next base: position 7,788 of record JAQIWZ010001089.1, read on the forward strand.
GCTCAACAATAAGATATCGCTTAAAGGCGTTAAAAACTCAATAGTAATAAATAAAATAGTTTTTTAAAAGATTTCTGCTAATCTTCAGGAGTAGGAGAGAAGAAAAAATAATTATATTCCTGCTTAAGTATTTAAATGACATTTTTATTAGCTTTTAATATGAATAAATCAGAAAATTTTTCTACAATCACCATAGAAGAAGTCATATTCTATACATAGCTATGTATAGAATGGCAGAAAAATAGGACCTAAAGCCTGTAAAATTCATTTTTCATTTTATCGACGGGGTGTGACTCAAACACACATCGAATATAATAGTGGTTTCACTGTTTATGCGATAAAAAAGTAGAAATAAAACATAAGTTATATCACTGGAAATGCCCTAATATTTCATTCACACGAAATTTTTGCGTTAAAACTAATGATGCGCTGATTAGAGATTTTGTTATAAATGAGTGCTATTTTTGAAAGAATTTCTCTCTCTTTCTCTGTTTAGGAAATTGAAAAAAGTGTATTCAAATTAAAATAAAATTTCCTGTTCTTAGAGCTACAATTAATAATTGAGTCAATTATTTCATAAATAGGTTTTTACAATACTTTACTTAAAAGATTTTTACAAATGCTCACAAATTAGACTTATTTAAGACTATTTTAATTCTTTAAACTCGAAAAACTTTATTCATTATGAGTAAGAATTGAGTGAATTACTACTCGTTTTCTCTATTCTATAACATCTGTAATGTTCTTAATTAATTTGAAGTTTATTTTCAGCTTCAAAATAGTTTCGAAGAACTATTTCATGAAAAGAATCTCTAAATCAATAGCTGAACCGAGAATTCATCAAAAGTCAAGTTTTATTTACTTAAACTTTTGGCACTTAAAGTAACCATTAATTAGTCCTAAAATAAGTAATCAATAAATTTCCGCAACATTTAAAACAAGCCGTAATTGATCTCAATTTTATAACATTGAAAAAGGATCGAAAATTTTATAAATCTCTAATAGAGATTTGATCAAAACCTATAAGGATTACATACTATAAAACAGAACAGATTATGTAAGAAAATATTGAATATATTGCAAAAATATTTCTCTACCTATCAGTCAATCCCATATCACACTATTTTCTAAGAAATATTACATTAGATAAAAATACTTCTCTCAAAAAAGAAATAAATCCTTGAAGTAAAATGAATTTGAAAATATTATTTCCAATTTATATTTGTTTTTGTTGTTAAAAAGTTTTCGTCTTTCATAATATTCTCACAGCAAACATATATCAAACGAAAAAATTTCTCAATTCAAATGAATTCCTCATCAGAATATTAGTCTTATGAGGATTATAAGAATTTTTCTTTAATAAGTTAAGGCATGAATCAAAAGAAATTAATTGTTTTATTTGAATTATTTTATTTGTTTTTCTTTTTTTCAGATCAAATAACTTATTATTTCAAACATCGAAAAGTAAGTGAAGCCAAAAAATTCTTTACTTTTTTCAAAATATCAGAATAAATAAAAGGCATGAACAATAAATACTTTTTAAATACCCCTTTCTTATAGTGAAAGTTTGATAGAATTATTTGCAATAGAGAATAATTTAATAAAGTTATAAAAATTGCTCATAAATCTCTGAAGCCATTATTGAGTCATTCAATTCTAATGTTTATTTCTAGTATCTTATCATTACATTTATCGTTACGCAAAATGACTAAACTTTTCAATAATTAATTCTAATGTTATTGAGTTTCCCTTTTTATTTTGTTACCACTGCTAAAGAAGATAGCGATAAATAGTGACCGAAAAAATGCTTTCACGTATCGCTTAATTGTGATTAATAGAAATGATGGACTATTTTTTCGCACATTATATTCATTCTGTTTTCAAAACTATTTAATTAGTATTAAAGTCAAGTATTTGACCCTTAAAGTAGTCATTCGCTAGTTTTCTAATGTAAATACTTTTGAAGTTTGAGTACAAAAATAATTTTTCTACACAAATTACTATTTTGTAAACCTTTAATGAGCTCTAAAAGCTATCGCATAAATAGTTTACTCTTTGTTTCAAAAGTTTATTTTATAGGAGAAACGAATGAATTTTAGCCTAAATAACATATTCTGCATATTTTTAATGGTATTTTAAAAATTTCTATCCATTATTTGACTTTATGCTTACATTCTCTCTGAAAAATAGATGAAAATTTTAATCATTGAATTTTTATTTTATTATTTAATATCAATTCATTATTGAGTACTTTTATTTGACTACAAATTACTGTCAGTTAACAAATAAATGAAATAAAAGTAATTCCCAGTAATATATAATTCACTTGAGGCTATATAAGGCTTGATAGAGAAGAAAACTTCTAAACAAAATTTTGCACAAAATTAAATGCCAGCCTATGTTTGACTTGCGCTTCAATGGAAACATTCATAGATATAAAAAAAATGCTGACATACTTTCATATATTAGTTTTTATATTATTATTGAATGTATTCTTTTCATGTTCGAAACTGACGTTTACCAAACCATAAAATTAGGCTTTAGTTAAGCCAAACTTTTCAAGAGATGGTTTTCTGAATTTTGATTTTATTTTTTACTTATTATAAAGAAAATGTTTTATACGCTTATAGTTTTTGATACAGAATATTCTATAGAACCAGAATTTATGATTCTTGAATTTTTTGCTTGAACTACAATTGTTATAGAGAAACGAATTGATTCAAAAGAAATAAAATAAAAAGTTAATAAAAAGAAAATCTGATTTTCATTTCTCTGTTTGAATTCAAGCTAAAAGTTATGTTTTAGTTGTTTGTGAACAGCAGAACAAAAAACTTTTTCAATAAAAGCTAAATCAATTGAATTATGTTTTTTTTGATGGCATTATAGCTTTAGGCGTTTTCCAGATTTTTTTCTCGATAGAAAAAATATATTATTATTAATCGTTGTTTTAACGTAAAATTGCTTTCACTAAGAATTTTTCATTCAACTAAACGTATTTGAAATAATCTTTGTTACAGTTTTATAAATGATTTTTTCTCATAAAAAGTATGAAAACTGCTATTATTTTATATAATATTTCATTTTTAAATAAAAATTTAATGAATTTAATGCTTTTCTCTGATATTTTATATGAAGATTAATTGTCTGATTGTTCATTAAATTAATTTTTGAAGAGAAAAATATCTTAAAATTTCATTACTTATGGATTCAGGTCTTTCAAAAAAGATTTTTTTAGATGAAGAAAAAACTTTTCAATGGCATATGATATGAACCAAATTTTTTAGTAAACAAATTGTTAGGAAATGAAATTTATTTAGGAATAAAAAAAGAATCCTAAAGAATAAATTGAATTAATAGAAAACTCACATTTGTTGTAATATTTAGAATTGAAAAAGAAAGAGTAATATAAAACTTATGGTGAGATTCAATACTCTTACGAGTTAGAGAAACAATTCATTTGCTTTTAAGCTAAAGATTTGCTAATGATGTTTGCCTTTCAATTTGATTCATTCATTCAATCAAATGTCTCAGATTTGTGTCCATTAATAATAGACTTTCGAGCGAATGATTTTATTGAATTTATTATCGGATTTTGTATCAAAAAGTTTTCACTGAACTAATTAAAAAATTTAATTTTTCGAAAAATATTTTTCAATAAATAATCTCTTCTCGAAATAAGTCTTATAAAAAGCAACTAAATATGAATTCTATCTAAAGGTTCTTTTGGTCTTCTTTTCTAAAAGCAAAACATTTTGTGAAATATGAGAAAAAAGGTTCGAGTCGTATATCTTCAACAATTGTTTGCTTACAATCCCTCACAATCTTATTCTTAATCAGTTTTCACATCTCTTTGTGTTTCTTAGATTTCTGGCAAAGATAAAAAAAAAGGTTCAGAAATCTCTTCGCATAGAAAAAATGTCACTTTAGAGCAGAGCCAAAGCGTTTTTCATCTATTTCTTGCATTTATTTACATACTTTTACTCTTCTTTACAATTTTTTCTCCTACTTCTCGCTATCTGTTATATGACGTAACATTTCTAATACTCAAACAGTGAATATAATTTGCATTCGAGCCAATTATTTATCAGGATTTTAAAACCTTTTTTACTTTGAGTTTCATTTACTTCTAATTCTGTTTCTCTAAATATTTAAAATTTAAAAATTTTTTAAATAATTAAATTAATTTAAACTTCACTTTTTAAAAGTTCAATTCTTATTACAAGTTATTACTTGTTATGAATTTTTGAGCATAATAATAAATTTGAGCCCTAAGAATGTATCACAAGAAAAATCCACAGTAAGGGTTGACCTTTTTGGCAAATCTGATTTTCATTTCCTTTCAATAAGATTTGATGATTTAATTAATTTGATAAAAGAAATACATTTTCTTTGATATATATTAAAAATTGATTAGTGGGTAAAACAATATTTAAATTATTTATTTATGTTTTAGGAACAGAGTTTCATTTTATTCTCAAATTCATTTCACTTTAAAGTTTGGTTAATTTCATAAAAAATAAACTTAGATTTTGAGAGAATTGATAATTCATTATTGAGCCAATTGTTTAAAGGCTGTTATATTTATTTATTTTTTGAATCTATGATTCTTTATTAATAATAAAATTTTTAAATTTATTAAATTTTATTATAAATGAAGAAAAAACATTAAAGAAATATTTTTTGTTCGTTTTATAAATTTATTCAAAACTTTTATTTAAATTAAAAAATTTATGCATTCACTCGTCGCACAAAAGAATATTTTTCTCGAATCCTGTCTTTGTTTGTTATCATAACGAATGGTAGTTAAGGACAAATTAAGATAAATGATATGCTTAACACTTATGACAGTAAGTGAATCGCAAGAGAGAACAAAAGGCTTTTCTCATTGCATCGCATTATCAAAGAAGAAAAAAAATGCATGTTATCTGTGATGAGTTGACTGTTTTAGAGCAAAAGCTATATAGCATTGTTTTCATTCATTAGCGCCACTACAAAAATGTTATAACAATTTTATTCTTTCAACTTATTGACAGTTCAATTATGTATTGATTCCAATTTTGACTTCAAATTTAACGGATGCAAAAACTACAAAAAAATACATTTCAATTGTTGAAACTTTTGGTATAATTTAGAAAGTTATTAAATATTGTTTCACGCGCTCATTAATTAATTTTCTGAAAATCTTTAGCCAAAAATCTATGCAAATCATGAGCGCGTAAGAAAAATTGTCTCTAATATCCTAAATATTTTTCATTAATTCATTTTTATGCTCATTGGCTTTTGACTACTCTAACAAAGAACTGGCGACAATTGGAATTAGAAATTCTAGACTTGAAAGGAAAATATTTCTTTATTCAATAAAAATGTTTCGAAATTTTGTTTATCGGGAAAAACCGGAAATGATAAAAATCTCTGATATATACGAACTTTTCGCAAAGTTCTTATCATTGATCTGTCTATAAGTTAATCCCATTACAACTATGATATACAGTTAATCTTCGCAGAGGGTGTGTTCCCGAATATGGCTTTGAAAGTTGCAATAATCACATCAAACTATCATTTCATTTCTACTGTCAGACATTTCGCGCTTCACTAAATTCATTGAAAAAAATTATTTCCAAATCTAGTTTTTATTTTTCATTCATTTTCGATCTTTAATATATTTCTTTGAGCTATAGATCAGATTCAACATGAATTTTGCAGCATTTCTATTATGTGCTTATTATCCATTTTATTTATAGTTTTGTTTTCTCTGACTTCTCAAAAATTTTAATTATAGCCAAAACTTCATTCAAGAGTTAAAATATGATAACTTAACTATTGAACTATTGTTTCAATTATGTTTAAAATTAGATTTTCTTATTATTGATCTTTATCTGTGGTCTCTCTCTCTCTCTCTCTCTCTCTCTCTCTCTCTCTCTCTCTCGCTCGC
>JAQIWZ010001090.1:0-13711 GCA_034697245.1 Malaconothrus monodactylus
GATTTGAATTGTTTAGCAATAATACAAAATTGATTTGAATGTAAGCGAATGCATACATATGTAAAGCATATCAATCACATCAATCCCTATTGAAAATAAGATCTTTGACCGGTCATAACTTGAGACCTACTGGAGGTTAGCATTTTTTATATGCCGTTTTGTTCATCACTTGACATGACTTTCATGCCGTGAAAATATTTTTGAAATCTTGAAGTAAGCGGTCACATCATTCCCTCTTTAGACTTATTTGAAATTAAAATCGCTTTTTCTGATATTGCGTTTCATTAACTTTCCAAACAGTTTATCATAAGTTATAACAGAATATTCATAACTCAATATTTTGAACATCGACTTAACGTTATTGAGTCTTATTTTTCAAAAGTTAAACTTTAATAATTTGATGGAAAGAATGAATTCTATTAAATGTTTTATTAAATCTTCGATAAATACATAAACAAGAGATGAATTTTATCACAGATTTTAATTCAATACAAAATTTTGATAAACACTATTATAATTACAATTAATTCAGATTTGAGTCTAAAGTACTCTTCAATGAATTGATAACTAATTTAATTAATTAATTGATATGAATATTAAGAAGAGATTAAATAATGAAAACTTATATAAGTTTTGATACATTATTAAAAATAAATAATTTTAGAAAACAATTAAAGCCCAAAATAGTAAAGAGAAAAAAAAAGAGACGAAAATTATTTTGATTTAAATACATTCGAAAGTGTTGCATAGAAAACAATAACAATTAATTAATAATTTCAGATTAGCTACATTTGACTGAATCACAAGAGACCAAAAAAGAGAAAATACAATTTCCAAAACCATTAAAACACAATAAGAAGACTGCGATCGCGAACACAACCGAACAAATAGTACAGGGCTTTCTCTCTAAGAAATATCCGATTAGGTATAGGCTCACAAACATTACGTGATTTTGTAATAGAGTTGGATTTGTCGGCTTTGGGATCAATAACACTGGGATTAACCATTGAAGACAATACATCATGAGATCGATTGATAAACTTTATCTTTCTTTCAGTTTATTTTTATTTTTCTTTTCTTCAATTCAATCAATATTTTTTAATTATTAAATCAATTGATTTATTATTATTTTCAATCAATGATAACAAATGACGCATTTATTCGATTATATACACTATTATTGTTATTCAATACAAATTATGGCGTTTTGTTTGTTTTGATTTTTTTTAAACACAAATAATGATCTATTTTTTAAAACCTTTTACGATAGCCTTTACTTTCAATGCGGAGTTTTGCGAATCAAAGACGCGATTAGTGTTTCTCACGTCTTATCGTTATTGATGTAAACATTAATAATAATTGAAATGAGCGCTAATGCGGACTATTATTCAAACAAAACGTCTATTCATTCGTTAAATGTTTAAATCAATGGTCAAAAGTGTCGCTCAATTCAATTGAATTTATTTATTGTTTGGCTTTAAATAATGAGTTTAACAATAGATAGCGTTAAGTCTTATATTTATTTCTCTGTTTAGTTTTTGTCAAATATTTAGACAATTTTTGAAATCAAAACTAATTTATTGTCAGTTTTTAGTCATAAATTAGAAGATAAAATAATAGACATAATAATAGTAAAAAATCAGTCAAAGGGTGAATTCCTTCTCATATGAGATATGACGCGAGCCGTTGAATGATTGATTGGATTGGCGTAAACTGATTTCAATTCCACAATAGTTTTGGTAAGCATTGAATTTTCTTTTTCATTCTAAACAAAATTAATATTAATAACAGTAATAGTTATAATAGTAATAATTAATAAATACTTGAATGACTTGTTGTTGACTTAACTTGACCAATTTTTTTTGTGCATTACTCTTAGCTCTCATGTAGTGCACAATTACGCTATTAATTAAGATTCAATTAAATTAATAATAAAAATATTAAATTATTTGATATTAAAATTTTACCACAACATCAAAATGAAAAAAACTGAAGCAGTTTTTGATAGCAATGAACTAAATATTTCTTGAGTTGGTCCGTTCTCAAGATCTCTGATTAAGTTACTGATCAAATCGTAATAATTATGCAAATCGTCAAATGGGCCACAATTTGATGATGGCGTTGAACTATAGGGAGTAAATAAATACGAATTTTTTTATAATAAAAGTATTAAATAATAATTCAAATAATTTACTCGAATATTGTGAATAACGGCGAAAGAGAACTAACTATAAAACCAAAAAGCAGTGAAACAAAGATCCAAATCTTGAGATCAATTGTTTGACTTTTTTGAATCTTCGGCTTATGAAAGACTGCGATTGACATCCGTTTGATATAAAATACTATAAAGAATATAATACACCCAAAAATAGGTGCGAACGGAGAGTAGAAAGTAGTTAACCAACAAAGCAATTGAATGTATATCAGATCAAAAGCATTACGCGTTGAATCAAATGATTTTTTGCTACATTTATACACAAACGGCAACCATTCGCGTAATACTAATGATAATACCATAAATGCTAAATAAATCCACAAATAATTATAAATATCGAAAGCGAATCCATTTTCCCAACAGTCCTCTCGAACTATAGTTATATTGTTTATACACTTGTTCACCGAATCGTTCCTGAATAATGTTTCGTTCCCTAAATCTGTTTCATTAGAAGAATTATTCTTCGGAGTTGTCATCAATTCATAATTATATAATTTGTTGAGTTTTGCCAAATGAATTACACTTAAAGTTCCAGTTATGCCAACAAATAATAGTATTTTTTTCAACATATGTATCATTTTTGGATATTTATCGTTATATTCATTCTGATTGTCGAATAGTTTTTTAAGGATTTGATTCAAAAAATCGTTGTAAAGAAACATAAATATTGTGAAAATGAGAGGAATACCAAGTCTTGAATCTATAACTTCATTCACGGCTTTGGAAAAAAACTCGAGAATAGCGTTCGGAGGTTTTGAATTGTAGTTCCATTTGATGTCTATTCGTTTAGAATAAATGTAATACATAAATCCACAGATGACTACAAGTGTGGACACAGATAACAATATTGATATTATTTTCAGGCCATTGATGGTGATGGTATTTGATCTCCTTTTTTGTTTGGTGTCTTCCAATGCACCCAATTTTTGCTATCAAAATAATTGGATTTTCAAAATTATTTAAATTCTTGTGAATTAAATTCAATAATTTAAACTTTAAATTTCGTCGATATATTATAAATTAATTAAATAAAGTTTAAACATTTTGGGTGAGAATGACTTAAATTGATAAAAATATTGAGAACTAACCCGAAAGTCGTAAAGCATTTGTTTGTGTTGCAATTTTACGTAAGAGGCACTAGACATAAACCGCCAACTCGCGAATACTTTTGAAGCAAAATCTTTGTGCTGAGTAGTCGTTTGTTCAGTGATATAATTATTACCATAATTTTTGCCCAGCTTGTAAGCCGTGAACATCAAATTAATGAGTATATAAACTCCAATTACTACTAAATAAGCGAAAGACATGCCTTTTGCCCACGAAGTGCTTTTATAGTGTCCGTAATATAAAATTGAATTCTCTCTAAAAAAGTTTTTAATGCCATTTATAAATCCACTTTCATTTAATTCACAATCTTTAAGAATACTATTTTTCATTCCTTTCACGAGAGAAATGTCTTCTTCTAAATCATAAACAATTTGAGGTAAAATCAGGAAAAAGAAAGTGATTATTGATCCCAAAAGATTTACGAAGAAAAGCCATCGAAATAGATAGAAATAGTAAGCAGTATGAGAACCGAATTGTTTGTGAATAGTCTTAATGTGCGATTTCCACAAATCCTTCATTATTATGATTGGAATGAGTCGTTTGAAGCGAATCAGTAAAGTTTTCATTTCTGATGACAACGATTTCTTATATTTAATACTTGTTACTGAGTTAAGTTTCTGTCTATTCGTAGGATTGAGTTTTGCCAATAACTCTGCTTTTTCGCTGAGCGGAATATCTGATTCTTGTAATGTTTTAAGATCTTTAAGATCAATTGGTTCTTTTTTCTCAATTTTTCTAATTATTTGTTCTAATGCTTCACAGTTTATTCTCATACGATTTGCATTAGCCCCGTGACGAATGCTTTGCGAAAACTGTTCCATTTGGTCCTGAGTCTCATTTCCTAAATAATTTATATTAATCAATATTCAATATTTTGTTTAAATTAATGTTTACCTCTATTTTTTGGTCGCGACATTTTCTAATCAACTCAATTGAAAGAAAGAAATGAACGATTCAGTGAAACTTTAATGAGTTCTGAGAAGTAAATGAAATTATTTCGTCAAAAAATTTTTATGATTAAACATCAGAATAATTTCAGGTGAAACATAATTAAATAATAATTGAGTGAACAATAAGGGGTAATTCATTACTTTTGCGAATTAAGTAATAAAAGTATTGCATCTGTCTTTCACAATTACTAAATTATGTTTTTCTCAGTATAATAAGGAAATTATGAACTTTAACTCTTATCTTATCTCTATATTTCATGACAATAAATGCATTTAATCTATTTTATAATAAATATGTCATTTTATTTTAATCTTAACTAAATTTCATTTCAAAGGTCAACTTCAGTGCATTTCCAATATGTTTGGTTTAGAAGAAGCTGGAATTCCGGGCAAAGAATATCTTCGCGAAGCTCTGACCAATTGTTCGGATCCATTGCGAGCTATTGAAGAATTTCAATTAGAAAATGGAATTTTATTGCCATCTTTGAGACCAATGTTACCATTGCTTGACTTGCATGGAGTGAAAAGATTAGAATTTCATTTCTCTGTTTTGGAAGAATTAAGAGAAAAACTAGTCGCACGCATTGAAGCTTTGGGTAAATTGGAACCAAAAGAAAAAGAAAAGAAATTGAAAGAATTGTTACACAAAAGTTTTCCATTAATAAGAGTGCCTTCATTACAACCTGTAGTCATGTGTATAATGAAAAATATGGATATTGTTGAAGATAAATACTTGAAGCAATTGGTTGCTGACAAGTCTCTCTATGAAAAATGTGACGTAACTGTTAAGCGACAGATATGGCAAGAGCACCAAAGCCTCTTTGGCGATGAAGTCTCACCAATACTTTCACAATATATCAAAGAAGTAAAACTTTATTAATTTTAATTTTAATTAAACTTAATTTTAATCCCATTTGTATTTTTATATTTAGAAAGAATCCATATTTTTCAATATAAGAGATCCAAACAATACGTTTTATTCTTTGACTCCAAGAGTTCGTCGACAAAATGAAATCATTCAAACTTTAGTGAAAATGGTTGGAAAAAATGTTTTACTTTACGACACAATTCTACAATTCTTACGGACATTATTCTTACGAACAAAGAATGTTCATTATTGTACTCTAAGAGTTAGTCTATTGATGGCATTACATGACTGTGAAGTGCAAGACATTACAGCAATGGATCCGTGCCATAAGTTCGCATGGTGTCTCGACGCTTGCATTCGCGAACAAAATGTTGACCCCAAAAGGTCACGAGAACTTCAAGGCTTTCTTGAGGGTGTTCGCAGAGGTCAAGAGCATGTTTTGGGTGACATTTCGATGACTTTATGCGATCCGTATGCCATCAATTTTCTGGCGACTTCATCCATGAAAATCCTTAACCATCACATCACTAACGAAACACTTCCGCGAGAAAATCACGTGTTAATGCTTTTATTACGAATGCTTAACTTAGGTCTTCACAGTTGGGATATTCTTAATTCACAAGTCTTTCGCGAACCAAAACTCGATTCTGATATTATTGTCAAATTTTTGCCTATTTTGATGTCATTTATTGTTGACGATCAAGTCCGTAGTGTTAACGCAAAGCTTCCGCCTGACGATAGAGAGTCTGCTCTGGCAATTATCGAACATTCTGGACCTCCGCCCGACTCTTATCAGCAATTTATAAATGAGGAACGATTGTGTTCAGTACTTGCCATCTATTACACAATACAAGTCACTAAACAAAAGGACAGACAGGCAGTTATGAGAGTTTTGGGAACTCTTTCCACATCTCATGACAATCGCGCTCTTGACGACCAATACCTCCATATTTTGGTCACTCATTTAATATCAATGGCTGAAGAATTTTCAAACGAAGAATTTTGTTCAGTAGTTTTCGATGAAATATTTTTATCGTCGATTACTTACGGAAATACAGTCTATCATCTGATGAGACTTTTGTGGCACATTCATCAACATATGCCTAATTCCAGAATTGATCCCATTATGAAAACATTAGAAACTTATTCACATCTCAATGAAAACAGTAAAACTTTGTTCAAAGAATTAGAAACTAAAGTTAACGAGTATTTGACGACTTCTAATGCTGTTTCGCAACAATCGACTCAACAAACCAATGAAGACGTCGATTTTGCGACTGCTGTTTTGACCCCTGCTTCTCATCGCGAATAATTCAATTCTCATTTAATTAGCATTTCATTAATCGATTGCTCTTTGAATTTAATGTAATGAAAATATCGAATAGTTTTATCAAATTCAATAATTCTAATGATTTAATACTATATTATTCACTCAAAACATCAAATAATTAATTTAACAAAATTTTATTAAAGTTGAAGATCTCTAACAGTATTAAAGCAGAAGTAATTTTTAATATGAAATAATACTCAATTAACTGGTCCTTTCTCTTGACGTTGTTGTGTCTGAGCTATTATTTGCAGAGCATTGGCCAAATCGGTGCCCGCAAAGTTGCACAGTTCGCAATAACCGGGGGGTCCGATCGGTCCTTAATTAGAAATTATTGTTTATATAAAACTCAATTTTAAAAATGTATTCTTTGGACTTGTTATTCATTTTGATTAATCGATTAATTTTGCAAAAATAATATAAATTATTTTAATGTTGCAAAAGATAAAGATTGAGATTTTGTATTTAAAAAATCAATTGAAAATCCATTGAAATGCATACCCGGCAAACCCCTTATTCCTTGTATTCCTGTTTTTCCTGCCGGTCCTCTTTCTCCTTGAGGTCCTGGTGATCCGATTCCAGGTGGTCCAGGCTGACCAGTCGGCCCCTGTGAGCCCTAATGAAAAAACTTCATTTTAATCATAATTTTTTCTTTTAAATACTATTGATTAATATACAGGTTGTCCCGTTTCTCCGTCTTCTCCTTTATCTCCTTTGCTTCCAACTTCTCCTTTATCTCCTTTAGGCCCCTGTGGGCCTTGAGATCCTGGAACACCTTTCAAAAGTAGTTATAAATTGAGAATTTTTAGAATAATATACAATCGTATTGAATACCTGGTAAACCAATAAAACCGCGTTCGCCTTGAATTCCATGCTCGCCGTGACTTCCAGGAGGACCTTATATTTTGATTGAGTCATTTTTCAAAAACCCTTTTTTGTGTGAATTCATCATTGATACAGACCTGGAACTCCTAAATATATACCGTATGTTATAAGTACTAATACTGTATATCATTAGTAATAATATATTAATACTAATAGTTAACGCTCACCCGGTGGACCAATTCTTGATTTCCCTGGCCTTCCTGGAGGGCCCGGTGGTCCTAAGAGTATATTAATTCCAAAGAAAAATGAATAGCCTTCAAATTTTTTTCAAATCAATTGAAATACCTTTGAATCTTGCGGCCAATTCCGACATGTGTTCTGGATGTAAAAGAACAGAACAATTACAAAAACCTTAGAATAATATTAATTTCACTATAAAAATGATAAACTAATAACCGCGTAAAACAGCAGTAATGACTTCTTTCAATTCGTCTTCAGTGTAAGACCTTCCGGGTGGACCCGGCAGTCCCGACACTCCATTTTGACCTCTCGCCCCAACTTGACCAGGATTTCCGATCTGACCTGGAGGTCCTGGATTTCCTGGTCTTCCTGGTTCGCCAGCCTGACCTTTCTCTCCTGGTGGACCAGTAGGACCGGGCTTTTAGATAAGATTAACAACCATTTAACACATTTACAAAAATTTGATCAAAGTTGTGAAAAACTATTAATTTGGGAATTCAAGTTATTTAATATAATTTAATTTAATTGAAACTAATTAAAAGACAAAATAAAAATTTTGGAAAATGTTTTTGCACTTTATTTTATTAAATATTGATATAAGTATAGGAATGAGATAAAAATTATCAATTTTTGAACAAAACATCTCTTGAATGAATGAGAATTCAAAATTTCTAATTCTAATTTTCAGAATAACAGAATTCTTATTGAACGAAATCTCATATTTTTAAACTCACCATTCCTTGAATTCCTGGATGTCCAATTCTTCCGGGTCTTCCTTCACTCGTAATTTTTAATTCGTTCGAAGTATCACACTTTGAAATGAGAAGTTTTGATTAATTTTTAAAAAATACAATTTTAAGAATTGAAATCATTAGCACCCCTTGTCCTGGAGGTCCCGCTGGTCCAATTGGTCCCTTTTCTCCAGGTTGTCCATTAAGACCTGGTAATCCTTGAGGACCAGTAAGGCCTTGTATTCCTTGAGGACCCTATAAGTGATGCAATTTTCAACTCGAGCAAAACAGAATTTATTTAATTAGACTCACTGGAAGTCCTATTAGTCCGCGTTGACCATCGTTTCCTGACGGGCCCTATTTATGCAACTATTTCTTTACTTTTATATTCTTTAATCAAAAGATTAGTTGAACTTTCATTTAAAATTAAAGTTAATAAAAATTATAGTCTATTTTCAAAATATTTGATAAAAATGAGCAAAACTTTTTTCATATTCAATCAAATCATAAATTTTGTGTATTTATAAAAATTTGTATTCTATTGGTTTATAATGGATTCTAAAAGATTATTGAAATCTTTACTTTTTCTCCTTTATCGCCTTTTGGACCTTGAGATCCAGTTTGACCCGGGATTCCAGGCAGACCTCTCTGTCCTGGTAAGCCGTCTTCTCCGTGCAGTCCTTGTTTCCCAGCTTCACCTTTAGCTCCAGGTTCTCCATCTTTTCCGGGTAGTCCGGGCTCACCAATTGGACCCTTAAAAATGATCGAGTCAATGCCACTGAATTTTTTTCAAAGCAAATACATACTTCAGGACCAACTAGGCCTTGAGGTCCGATTCTCCCTGGCTCTCCTGTTTTTCCTGGCAGGCCTGGCTCTCCCGGGGGTCCCTTTATTCAAAATAATTTAGTTTCAAAATGCTTTTCACAAACTCTATTGTATTTGAGTTACAGGTAGTCCTCTTTCTCCATGAATGCCATATCCCACTCCATCCTTTCCGGGCGCGCCATTTATCCCAGGAATGCCATCTAAACCAGGTTTGCCGGCAGATCCGGGTTCACCCTATGTCACAAAAGTTTTATTATGACTTCAAATCAATCAAATATATAAACAGTAAATTCTATACTTTCGCTCCTGGTTCACCGTCGAGCCCATCATCTCCTCTCTCGCCTTTGATTCCTGATCAGAAAGTGTTGAATTAGATTATGTAATATGAAGTTTAATATATTTGAATTACAATATAATAATTCAATTTAAACGTTTTAATGGTTTTTTAATTGATATTTTGTATGAAGTTTCAAACCTGGTTCTCCTGGAGGTCCGACCACACTTTGACCCGGCAATCCTGCAATACCTGGAGGTCCCTATTATTATAGTCGAACAATTAATGAAAAGAGAGTTGAATAATATGTGTATTCGTGCAAAGGATTTAGAAGAAATGAGTTCAATTTCAATTGCATTTAGGATTCATGTCATTGAAGCCAATTATAATAAAATTTTAAGAATTATTGTAAACACCTGAGGCCCGGGCGGACAAATGGGACATTCATCAATTGGTTGTGGAGCTGATGTGGCGACTGCTCTTCTTAACTGAATTAATTGTGTAATAATTGAAATAAAAATGTGGTCAAATTATTGAATATAATCAATACCGGAAATTCGTCACAAGATTCTCTTTCAGGTCTTGTTGGGTCACAGCTCATAACCATCCATTGAAGATCGAGCTATTTAGGGATCAATTGAGTATAAGAAGTTGTTATAAGAATATAATTCCAAAATGATGACATACGGGAACAGTAGACAAGTCGTCTTCGTATTTAGCTAACCAAATATCTCCGTTTACATTAATAGGACTTCTAATATTTATGGGTAAAGTGGCTTGTTTATTACAGTTGAGATACAAAGAGACGCGATCTGGGAGTACACTGAAGTGTATTTTATGCCATTGGCTGTCTTCACAGTTTACGTTCGGAAATTTCAACGTTTGAATACGAGAATTATAATCAAGAGTATAAAAATCCAAACGCTGTTTCTTTGGCACGAAAGTTATTCCGAACCTGAAACGATAATCACTTGAATCCTATTCCTATTGAACTTACATTAGAAAATGTTTCTGAAGTTCTGTTTTTAGATTATTTCTCTAAAAAAAACTAATTAATAAATTGAAATCAAATTTGATGATAGTTCTGAAGTTTTAAAAAAATCGACATTTATTCTTAAGCACTAAAGAATCTAAAATATGATAGACACTGAACTCACTGGGGTTTTCCCAACTCATCACTTATCCTAATGAGAGTCCAGGGCTCGTCTTTTGAAGGCCGCTTTCGAAATGAACAAACGAAAGAAAATTGTTCAGGTATTCCGAGTGGGAAAACATTACTAAAATATATTTAAATATATATCAAATAACTTGAATTAAAAAATCAAAGATAAAGACCTGGTCGGTAGGACTAAGTCAGCCTTTTTAGATAATCGATATGCGGTTTGCACTTTATTAGAACCTCGAACTCGTTTGACACCCGGAAAATTAAGATCAATGTTATCCATTTTGAATCTTCGAATTAAATCAAAAGTTGGCAAATCGTCTCCCTCTTGATTCACTTCAGGACACGCTCTATTCGAGTCAAATTCTCCTAAATTTACATGAATTCTTACTTCAACTGAATTAATTAAAACTTTATGAATGGTTTACCCGTCAATTCTGATTGCTGTCGGCGAGGACCAAATCCTTCAACTAAATCAAAATATAAAAGTTTTTGCGTTTTTAATCGAATTCATTTTTGAAAACGTTTATTCAAAATTATTTGTGAAAATTATTCAAATTTGTGAACCGAAACAAAAATACTAACAATGAGCTGCTTTTATGCCAGTTTTGATGGAAAAAGTGAACAAATTTAATGAAATCCACATAAAAAACTTAAGAAAAATGTTAGTTTTCATTTTGAGGACAAACTAATTCTTAAGATATGTTCGCCACAAAAGAACTGTGACTTTGAAGTTGGTTTTAGGAATGGTTTTAGGAATGCTATACTTCTATATAGTATACTTGAAAGTGATTAAAGAAATTTATTTTTCGATACACTCATTGAGTCTCCCTTTCACTCCTCGCCACTAAATCTGTCTCAAAGAAAGCATATTTTCAATTTGCATATGTTTTTAAGTGTCAAAAGATATCGTTTTGACAGTTGTTTCACTTATGTTTTTTTGTTGTTTAATTCTTTTGCCTAATAGTTAACCCATTTTGTAGTGTTATTTAACTTCTGACTTAACTTTATATAAATAAAGATTCGTGAATATTGTTTTCGGCACACTTTTTATACTTGACGACCGGGTTCATCATTCACTTCACTGAATCCTGACTTAATCTCATCCTAAGAATGATAATTACGACGAATTCTAAACATACATCATATTTTACGACTTTTCCTTAGATTTATGTTTGTTTACGAAACAACTTCCCCTTCGAATCCATTAACTATTCGCGATTTACATCAATATTCAACTAAATGTTTAGTATTAGTTGAGTTCAAATGAAAGTGTTTTAATGTTATAAATATCCTTAAATGTTGTCTAAATATTTTCAAGTCATAAATTTAGTCATAAATATCAGATTAGACTTTGATTAAAACATTTGTTTCTAATGTAAAGATAAAATTTATTTTAATTTTTCGTAACAAATCCATTACGAATTGAATCTTATGTACAGTAATGACAAACTTTAATACAAAATAAATTAAATCAAATTAATTAACAAAAGATAAACAATGAATAAATTTAATGAAATTCTTAAATAAAATTAAAAATCGGGAAAACATTTATTATTCTTATTGGAGTTTTAAGAATTTAATGTGAAAATTATGATACTATAAGTCGTTTTGGTGTTCGAATAAATTATTTAAAATCAAGAAAAGGAATAATTCGTTTCAAACATAAGATAAATATAGAACGAATTGATGTTATTCTTTTGCGTCAGCGATTCCGCCTTCAGTTATTGCAAACGTCGCCTCATTTTCTGGTAAGTCTGGACTGTCGTATATTTTGGCGATTCTATTCTCATTCCTTCCCTTTCTCAATGATATCCTAACAGTTGAGGCGTGAGCCAGAATATGACCACCGATTGGCTTCTTTGGGTCTGATTGGAAGGACATCGTCGCGCCTACAGTACAAGCAATACATTCAGTTATCAATTAAAAACATAAGAACACATCAAAACCTGGGTCTGCAGTCATTTGATTAGTTATAAAAACTGCGACATTATATTCTTCACTAATCTTTTGTAATTTAGACAAGACTTGAGCCAACTTTTGTTGTCTTTCAGAAAGTTCTCCTCTTCCGGAATAGTCGACGCGAAACAAAGCCATAATTGAATCGACAACTAATAGCTTGAATTGTCCGCACTCTTCATGGAATTTAGCGGCGACTGCGTCTTAATTAATATTAATAGTTAATCATTGATTCATAAAATTAATTGAATTGATATTAATTGATAAGAAAACCTAATATTTCGTATTGATGTTCACTCGTATGCGCTCTAATAGTGAGAACATTTTCGAGAGCCGTTTCTTCGTCTAAGTTAAAGCGCGCAGCTATTTGTCTATAGATTTAAACATTTATTATTACAAACCATTACAAATAAATCTCTAAATAACTCAAACCGAAGTCTGTCGGGACGGAAAGTGTGTTCTGTGTCGACAAATATCGCTTTTCCACCAGAAAAGTTCTCACTAGGCAATTGACACGTAACTAATTGTTAGCAAACATTTGATTAAGTTTTAAACTTTTAGCTCAAAATTGGTTTGAATTTAATTTAAAGACTTAACTGCAAAGAGTGTGAGAAATTTGCGTTTTTCCGGTTCGGAATTCAC
Organism: Malaconothrus monodactylus; assembly: GCA_034697245.1. Taxonomy (NCBI): domain Eukaryota; kingdom Metazoa; phylum Arthropoda; class Arachnida; order Sarcoptiformes; family Malaconothridae; genus Malaconothrus; species Malaconothrus monodactylus. The sequence continues at coordinate 13,126 of JAQIWZ010001090.1, forward strand.
CGAAAGCTTCAGTTATTGCCATACTTTCAATGCCTCCGCCCAATAATTTGCTATTAATTTAATTAATTATTAGTTTAATCATTAAATATTAAACCCTTAAAGCTTTCAAAATAAGATCATTTGAATAAATATTAAATAAAATGAATAAAAATATTAGAATAAAAAGAGACTTCAATTCTTGAGAACCAGTGCAGAGCTTGAAAATGGATTTTCTTTTTTCGCTCAATTGAAGTGCTGTCAAAAATCCTGTATCAGTACTTATTTTATTCGCCACTTCTTTTATTTTATCGACTTTTGCATCACTTAAGCCCTTAAAATGCAATTTTGAAAAAGAAAAAAAAAATGAAATAAATATAAAAAAGGATTGATTTGATTGAGAAATACTTTAATTTGAGTCAACTTTTTCCTGACAGTCATAAGAATTCCTTTTATTGTACAAATTCCTGACATTTTCAACTTTTTAATGTCTGACGCGTTCTTCGAATTCAATTTAATTATTAGAAAATAAGCAATAAATTGAAAGAAAAGACATACAATTCCGTGGTTTTGAAGCAGATCCACGTCTTGGAAAAATGATTCCTTTATT
>JAQIWZ010001091.1:0-13701 GCA_034697245.1 Malaconothrus monodactylus
CTAAAGACCCGCACAGATTGAGACAATTTTTGGCGACAGTCAGTGCACCACAAAATTTGAGTTTAGGAAAGAGTGGTGACGCGCCCTCCGAATGGATTAATGATATTTTGGCTAAATTTTGGCCTTTTATTAATAGTATAGCACAAAATGAAATCGATAAAAAAGGATTTTCAAAAGAAGGTCTCGATGTCGGTAACGGACACACCATTCATTTCGTGCGCTTTACACTCGGGGACAAACCGCCAGCAATAACCAGTATTAACGTTAAAAAGACGAGCAAAAGAGAAGATGAAATAACTATTATATTGAAAGTGATTTATTTTGGAAACTGTTTGCTATCATTTAGTTATAAAACAAAAGTTTTTTTGAAAGCAAAAGCAGGCGTTAAAGATGTTTATTTCAGAGGAGATGCGATAATAGTTTTGCGACCACTATTACAAGCGCCGCCATTCATCGGTGGCTTATCTTTTTGCCTGAACGCTCCGCCTCTCATCGATTACGAAGGCATGAATTTGGCAAATATTGCTGATAACAAGATCTTCAAGAACTTCTTCGTTGGAATTATATCAAGTTTTCTCGTTTCTCCGAACAAGATTTATGTACCGCTTCTAAACAACCCTAATATAAAGCGAGAACTTAAATTTCCGCTTCCAATTGGTTTGTGTTATGTCCAGATAATAGAGGCTGAAAACTTGCCACCAATAGATTCAAACAAGTGCTGCATTTTTGAAGGTTCGAGTGATGTCTTTTGCAAAGTTAAAGTTGGTGACTATCAATTCATGACTACAATCATTTACGGCAATTTGAATCCTTATTTCGGTCAAAGTTTTTCAGCGCCAGTTCACGATTTCAACGATCTTTTGAAAATCGAACTTTTTGATAAAGATGCGATCAGTAGTGATGACTTTATGGGATCGGTTGAGTTTAAGACATCAGAAATTTCAGGAGATAAAAATTTCAATGGAAGGGACAAATGGCTACCCATAGGCAAAAGCCCGTCCGGTTCTTTACATTTTCGAATAGCAGTTTTTGAACTAAGCTGTGATAAAAAACAAGTTAACAAAATATCATTAGCTATCAAAGAAAGTTCGTGTAAATTTACGCCCGCAATGCTTTCAGTATATATTTATTATGTGAGCCATATATCGACAGTAGACGAAGAGGTCAACTTAAAACCAGTGGTCGTTCTCAAGTTTTCCAAACAATCATTTGAAACAAGAGCATCACAACAACCCGAGAAAGGATACTATTATATTGAGGAATCGTCTCATTTTATGTGCAATGATCTCGAAAATGATGTCTTAGAAGTATCTGTTGTTTGTCTAGATAAAGACAAAATCCTTGCGGGCTCGACAAAAAATTTTGGTACCTTTAATATCCCCACCAAAGAAATAATAGATGCGAAAAATATGACTTTAAATAAAGAATTTCCGATTAAAAGATTTTTCAAAGCGAAGGACACCGTAGAAGAAAAAGAATCCGGTTTTGTCAAAATGTTTATTAGTTTAAAAATTTGCAAATATAGGAAAAGACTTATCGATAATTTGAAGATCGCTTCAAGTATTCAGACAAATATAGAACAGACTATAGCTGATGGCTCCTCATTGACCAATTTGGTGAAAGAGCCCGTTTCTTCGTTAAGGAATCCAATCAGATCAGCCAAAACTATTGGTTTCAAAACATTCCCATTCACTGCTCCTAAGAAGACAATTGTAGCCGAAGACTTATTACCAGTTCCATCGAGTTTAGGCGATAAGTGCAATGTTAAGGCTAGAATCAAATGGCCGGACAGAAGATCTTTGCATATCGAAGTGCTAAAAGTCATTCAAATACCATTGAGTATCGTTGACCCGAGCTTTAAATATTCTATTTGTGTTAAACTAAGTTTGAAGTACGGAATGAATAAAAGTTTGATCGAAAGACAAAAATTTAAACAAAACTTATCGAGAGTTTTGCAGAAAAGAAAGAATTCGAAAAGCAAACCACAAAATGTTGACAATTATAGTGCACTTACAAATAGAAAACATTTAGCATCACGTCATACAAAGAAACATTGTTTGGATAATTTGTCGACAAATGTTGTTTTCAATGAGAGGCTTATATTTAGACTATCGCCTCTCAATGATATTGATGATCATGTTTTAGATTTTTTACTGATTGTACACAAGCCCAGAAAGTTTTTTGCGGTTACCTTCAATTCAAGTCTAGTCGCGTCTTCTGTTTCAAGTGATTTGCCAGCAGTTGATTTCAAAGGAGACCCAATCGAAAAGTGGTATCAGTTGGATATGCATAAAAAATTTCTTAGGGTTAAAACTAAATAAATCAAATAATTTTTCGAAATTCTTAGACTTTCTTTTTATTAATAAACAAAGTTTATTGATTCTTATGGAGTCTTAAATGTTTATTCGATCGAAAGTAAATATACTATGAATTTAGCGGAACTTTTTTAATCAACAAAAGGAATATAAATCAAAAAATGTTTTAAAATATAAAATAATTTAATTTCTATCATTTTGCGAAATGAAATCATTTCGTCATTATTGAGAGCCATTCAATCATAAAAAATGTAATAATTTATTTTTTGTTTTTAACAGAATTCAGATTCGAAGCAGTGATTTTGATTTTCGTGGGCATATTTTTTGATATGTCTTGATCTTTGATAGCTTTGAGCACATCTTTCTCTCTTTCTGTAGCTGTCTTTTCTCGTAAAAACAATTGAAGAGCCGTTTTGGCAGCTTTTCCACGTCTATTAAATCCGGGCAATACTTTAACTTTATATTTATAGTTATGCATTGATGAATAGGGAGCACAAACAGGTATTGCAAACAACAGATTGTCGTCAGGCAATGGCATTCCACTCAATGATTCAATCACTTTGACATCATCTGATTGACCGACAGGCACTTCTTCGTCTTCGTTCTCTTCTTCTTGTCGTTCATTCATTTCATCGTTTATTTGTTGATCTATTTCTGAAACGTTTAAACTTTGTTTATTAAGCTTTTCGACCAAATCTTTGGTTTTATTTTCAGTATTATTCTTATTGTTTGAAAGTTTTTCTTTTACTGATTTATTATTTTTCGTTTGAGTGACACTATTTTCTTCAAGTGAACCATTCTTCTGTGAGCTATAGTGTCCAAGAATTGACATTTTTAGTTGTCGTTCTTCTTCGTCTTGATCTTTATATTTTTCTTTTATTTTTTTCAACTTTGACTTTTGTCCGCGTTTTAATTGTTGCGGTTTATCTGAAAGTCCGACACCATTATTCTGTTGCACTTTTTGTATTTCATTATTATTTGGATTAATATTTTGCGATTTTTGCTTTGATTTTTGGATTTGTTTTTTTCGCGGTTCTTTCGATTTTACAATAACAGGACTTTCGTCAGCAAAGCCGAGTTTTTCTTCTTCTTCTTCTTCTTTATCTTCGATTTCCAATTTTGGTTTAGTGTCTGGAAAGTGCACCACTTCATCATCTGATTGAGAATCACTTTCACATTTAATCTCTTCTTCATTAATAGATTCGTTTTCTGTATATGTTGACAAAGATTCAGATTCCAAAGAGATGTGTCGTTTTCTTTCATTTTTATGCCTTTCAGTGCTTTCTTCGTCTAATTTGAACACAAATCCGAAGCCCATAACCAAATGAGAAAGCGGTAAATAGTTTTTCTTTCCTCTAATCATAAAAGAGCCAACAGTGAGATATTCTCCGGTGGGAGCAGTTTTAGAGACTTGATTTGGATAAACCCAAAAAGCACTAGTGATGGTCTTTGCATCCCAGGAAGCGCTATAACAAATAGCCATATCGCCGGCTTCGCTGAGAGTCTTAGGAGGAATTGGCGATAAAGGGTTACTATTCTTGATGACGACAGAAGTGGCTCCGTGAAGGTCTGCGTGAACGTATAAATCATTCGGTTTCATATATCTTTTAACAATCATCTCATTCTGTTGAGCGTCTCGTCCGGCAATTACAATATAATTATCAGAACTAATAAACCACAAGAACTTTTCAAACCACAAAACTTTTCGGGCTTTAGTTATACTCGTCTTTACCGCTACTTCTTTTAATGTTTGCATTGCTTTGCGTTCAGCGCTTTTGAAGGCTTTGGCAGAGCTTTCAATTGTTTTCTGTTCCTTTTTAGCGGCGGTTCTCCTCATATCGTAATACTTTCTGGCGTTCGAATGCGCCGAAAGATCGATATCAATGTCGATCAAAGTGAAGACATTGTTGTCATCGTAAGGATCAGATAATTTGAGTGTGAAGTTGTTTTTACTTAATTTCAAAGAAGTAATACAAGTGGCGATCGGATCTTCTCGTGCTTTGGCGTCATCTATCAATTCTTGGATATGTTTCCACGAATATTGATTAGCGATAGCACTTCTCAACACAAGTAATGCCTTCTCCACTAATTCACTATTACTTTCGATCAATTTTGCTTTTCTAACGTCTGCTTCTTGTAATTTATTCAATTCTTCGAGTCTTTTCTCGTGATCTCGTTTAATATTATCCAATTTTTTCATGGCTTCCTTTTCCTGTTGTAAGGCTTTTGCATCAATTTTTTGTCCTTCAATACTAGAGAAGAATATATCGACTGATTTGTCAAATGACGGCATTTCAGTGAATCCCATTTTCATGTCTTTAGTGTTTTTGTACTGATTCAATAATAACGGATGGAATTCTTGATAAGAAATTACTTCAGAATTTGGTTCTCCTATTCTTTTCTCAACTTTTTGAATGATATAACCATTAGTAGTATTTGTGATGTTTTGCATAATATTGTGCGAAAGTTTTAATGCGCTCTCGATTTCATTGATATCTATTTGTTGTTTATTTAACTTTAATTTATGACTTAATCCCAATTCAATAAATGAATGCTCGATAAGAGCCGCGCCGTAAATGACATGTGGGTTAAGAATTTTTTTCAAGTTTTCGCCATCTTTTGCGTTATCAATGATTTCTTTGATTTCATTTATGGTCAATACTCGGAAGTCATTAAGACTTTTTGCGCTATCGATCGGATATTTTTCTCTGACCACAAGATTCACGTCTTCATCAGAGCCTAACTTTCGAGGCCGAAGAATATTCAAAATAATGAACTGATAATCAGTGATAACAACATTTCCTCTGTCGTAGAGCTCGACTATCACATGATATGAGGCTTCGTTTGAGCCAAACTTGAGGTCAACAATTCGGTCGACACCTAATTGTGTGATAGATTCGAGTCTTTTGTTCTTCAGATGTTTTCTTAATTTCATTGTAAAACCGTTTGGATTATTATTTTTAGGCCATTCGTATTCTGTCGAATGGACACGAATTCCGGACTCAATCAAAAGCATTTCTTTAACACTTTCTTCAGTTTTGGTTTCGTTCGCAGTTTTGCTGAATTTGAATAAATATGTCTTTGAGTCGATGTCATAGACCTGATTGACTCGCATTCCACTCAACCTATGGTTGAGTTGCGGCACAATTGACATTATGTCTAATGTCGTGAATCTTGTCTTCATTTTTAGATTCGATTCTTAAATATTTTTCACTTCAATTTCAAATTTATTTTAATATTATTTCAATTCTGTTATTAATTAAAATCAAATATATTTTCAACAAAAACAACAACAAAAAAATAGTGAAATATTTATTAATGAATTAAAATATGTTGAAAAAAATTAGTCGTTTTTCAATCGTTTCATTAAATTGAATGTAATTTCGTCTCAGTTTAAGGTTTCGCTCATTTAAAGGCTTTTATGAATGGATTTGAACTCTAAAGGTGTCACTCATTCATAAGTCTATTATTTGTTTACAAAACTTCAAAATTAAAGAGCAGTCGAACAGGAATTCAGTTTTGATTTAAAACAATTAATTATTTAATTAAATAAATAGTTTATATAATTGTGAGAAATGAGTCGAAGAGCTCTTCACTACGTGTTGAAAATCGGAAATCGGGTCAAAAATATTGAATTTTACAAAAATATTTTAGGAATGAAAGTAATTATTAATTAATTGTTTTCTTATCAATAAAAGTATTGATAAAACAATTTAAAATTTTTTTTGAAGGTTTTGAGACACGAAGAGTTCACAGAACAATGTAAGGCCTCATGCAATGGACCCTATGATGGAAAGTGGAGTAAAACTATGATTGGATTTGGAGATGAAGACAACCACTTCGTTCTTGAACTCACCTATAATTATGGCATCAATTCTTACAAATTGGGCAATGATTTGATTGCTATTACTCTCGAGTCTAAAAATGTCATTCAAAACATCAAAACTAATAATTATCCCGTAATTGATAACAATGGAATCTTAAGTATTGTCTCTCCTGATGGCTATCATTTCTTTGTTGTTGAGCCAAAAGATGACAAAAATTTAGACAAAATAATTAAAGTTTCGCTTTCGAGCTCTGATTTAGAAAAATCTGTGAAATATTGGCACCAATTGCTCGAAATGAATATTTTTGAAAGAAATGATAAATCAGTTATTTTAGGTTACGATCAAAACCAATGCAAACTAGAATTAGTTGATATCAAACAAAAAGTAAATCGTGAAAAAGCCTTCGGAAGAATAGCCTTTTCTTGTCCTCAAAATGAATTGGAAGTCATTGAGTCGAAAATGAATCGCGAAAAACAAACTATTTTGACGCCATTGACAAGTCTCGAGACAGAAGGAAAGGCAACCGTTCAAGTGGTCATTTTGGCTGATCCGGACTCGCATGAAATCTGTTTTGTTGGCGATCAAGCCTTTAGACAATTATCTCAAATGGATAGCGAAGCAGAAAAATTGCTCTTTGAAGTAATGACTTTCTCGAAACTTATTTCAATCATAAAGTTTTGTTAATTTAAATTTATAAATATTCCTTTCTTTTGAAGGCAATCAAAGAAGACAAAAGCGATGAATGGTTTGAGAAAAAAGGACTTTCAAAGGAGAACATGTGATTTAATAAATGAAATATTGGTAACAAATGCACTTTTATTTTGGTTCTGTTTCTAAAAATAGAGGATGAGCTCAATTTCTGTCTGAGATTACATAATCAGGAAAACTTTAATGATTTATGAGATGTGCAAAACTTAACATTATTTTAAATTACAAATGAAGCCATAAAATAAGTTAACACATAATTTGCAAATATTAAATTGACTTTTACTTATTTTTTTATTGAACATAAATAGTCATTCATTTCGGGTCTTTCTTTTGATTTTATATCAGCAAAAATTTGTGAAATCATATCTAAGCTGTATAAATAATGATAATATTTTGGTAATGAATTTATTTGAATAAATAGTTTTTTAAAAAAATCTAAAAAAACCTATAAATGACTTCAATATATAGTTTAACTAATTAAGAACAAGACTTTGTTTGTAAAATCTCTTTTCGCTACAAATTATTTAAAAAGTGTTTACATAGAACTTGTTATTTGATCCTATAATAGATATAATAGAGGATTATTTGAGTTTTAGACAACTATTAAAAGTCTATTTGGCATTAGAATCGGATTTAAATGCTGAGAGATTTGTTGAGTTTCCAAAACAGTTGAGCTAATGATAAAAATATTAAAACAAATGATAAAAGTCGTGATGTTGTAATTTGATCGCTTCTAAACCTATTGAATGGAAGCCAACATTCAAATATCGAGCATATAGTTCAAGACCATTGAGAGGACTATAAATAGCAGGACTTAAAAGTTGACTTCTGTCTGAATCACTACTCATTGCTTCTAATTCAACAACAGGTGTATTGACTATATTTTCAACACTTTTGTCACAACTTTGAGAATAAAGTTTATTAAGTAATTCCTGAAGTGGAGGTTTATGCGAATGAATAGCACTCGGAATTGATATAAGAATACCGTTCAAGCATTTAGTTTGTGATGTCTTTCTTGAGGCTATTATTAAATACTCTAAACCTCCGCGAAGTTTAACACTTTGACCACTTCTCGTAATCTTATGCCAAACTAAAAGGTGAGTGCATTCAAAACCTAATACTGAAAGCATTTGATTCAACACAAAATCCTTTTCCCTATTTGTAGTCCAAATGCAAACTCTAATTATAGTTTGTTTGGGAAATAAATCTATTAATAAACTCAATTGTTTACACGTCTCTAAAATATTTATGTTATGATCGGTTTGATAGCAATGTTTTCTTTTGACCGATTTATTGGAACTAAAGGGCGGGTCTATTATTATTGTAAAATTGTGAGAAACGATAAATTTTTGTCTTCTATAAAAATCTTGCATTACTTTTAAGCCATGAATGACTTCACAACACATAAACGAACAATTGGCTGGAATTATAGATTGTCCCAAAACTATAGGAATCTTATTATTATTACATAAAAGAGTCTCAAAATATTCATTAAAATTATTTATTTTTAGTGCCATTTCTGCCATTCGTTTAGCGCTTGAATTATCGCTTCCATTCATTTCTAACTCTTTTACAGAATTAAAGACTTTTTCAATCATTTTTGTGATCAAACATTTTTGGGAATCATTTAAGAGGTTTTGGTAAATGTTTTGTTTATTTTTGTTTCTTTTTCTTCGTTTAGAATTAATTAAAAAGTCATTTGAGTCGTTAATCAGCGCTTCTTTTTCTGATCGCATAAAAAATGGTTCGTTTATTGCGAACAGAGTTTCGTTCAATTTATAAATTGAATTAATTTCACAAATATTTCGATTGTGTTCTAAATATATTCCAATTAAATCATTGACCAAATCGTTGAATATTTGCGTCATTTTCTAATATTAGGAACAAATCAAATAATAAAACAATTAAAACAATTTAAATAATTATTAAATAATATTTAAATCAAACATTAGATCATAATTTAAGTAAATATTAAAACAATACAAAAATTGAGAAGTATTTTATTTGTATAAAAAGTATTTGAAATATAAGTTTGATTTATGTAAACACTTCTATTCATTAATTGTTTACTTTGTTTTTATTATAAACCAATGATGTAATGAAGTTTTGAAGACATGCGCATAAAGTCTTTCGCATAAAACATGTTTTTATTTTGACTGTCCTTTGACTGCAAAGAAAGGATTTTTCGGGATTTTTCATATTTTTCTTCAATCTCCTGAAAAATATCTCCTTTGGTCCTCCCTTTGCTTAATTCGCAAGTTTTTCTTCCAAATTATGTTTAAATTAATTGGCAAAAGATTTTTTAACAAAAAAAGTGTAATTCCTGAGTGAATAAGTGGGGAATCAGTGTTTTTAAGTCCCGAAAATAGTGACTTTGATTATGCGCATTACATCATCGCATAGCAAACCCAACACAACACAATACACACACTATTCATATAAGTTTAGCATAAGTCTCAACCTTGACATATATACCTCTACTTTCGTTACTATCTATCGTTTCTGAGAAATAAATTCGTAGTGAACGGAGTATTTCATGCTTTACATTAATGTTCTTTTGTATTATAGATAAGAATTCAATGCATTAAACAATATTTTCTTTATTGTCAGCAAAATCTGTCCATTTTTTAATCATTGAATTCAAATATATATTTGACAATTTGAATGTTCGCAAAGTTTAGCTCTTATTTAACATTTTTATATTCATTGCTTTCATATTAAAGTCATTATAAATATTGATATTTTGGAAATTCATCTCAACATAACTTATTTAATATCGATTTTTCATAACGGTCTCTAATAATAAACAGTTTTTCTGTAACATTGTGTAAGTTTGAAATTTTTATTACTTTGTTTTTCTTAAAAATTAAGTTATAAATAAAATTTCGATCAATTTTTAAAGCTTTAATGAGTTTTTAATTGTAATTCTTTAAAACTTATAAAATTTGTGAATAAAACTCAATTGAAAAACAAAATAAAAAAAGTTTTAAAATTTTTGATATCAAACCAAAATCTCTTTGTCTTCTTAAATAAAACAATAAAATAATTTATGATTAGGTTTAAACTGAAGTGAACTTAAAGCCATAAAAAGATGGAAAGAGAGGACGAAAGTTACAAATATGATAGCGACAAGTTTGAAAAGAAAAGAATTAAAGTATTACAACTTGAAAGAGAATATATTCAACAAAAAACTTTTAAAAATTGGATTAATTCAGTCCTAATTAAGGTAAAAATTTGAAATTAAAATTTATTAAAAACTTTATAACTGGGAATAAAATTTGATTTAAAGGCCAGAATGCAAGTAAATGACATTTTCACTGACTTATCAGATGGAATAAAATTATTAAAATTGTTAGAATTAATAAGTGGAGAATATTTGGGAAAACCAAATAATGGCAATAAAAGGCTCCACAAACTAGAAAACGTCGGTAAAAGTCTTAGTTTTGTTAATTCAAAGGTAATTAATAAGTTTTATTACGTTAAAAAAGTATTTAAAAAATGATGTGAAAAATGAAGTTTACAGTAAATTATTTGTCAAATTAAAGGTACGACTCGAAAGTATAGGTCCAGAAGATATTGTTGACGGCAATAAAAAATTGATATTAGGTCTGCTTTGGACAATTATCTTAAGATTTCAAATAGAAGATCTCGATATCAGAGACTTCGAAACATTCGATATAAAAACAGCAAAAGAAGCACTACTTCTTTGGTGTCAAATAAAAACAGCCAAATATTCAAATGTTTGTGTGAAAGACTTTACCAAAAGTTGGAGAACAGGAATGGCTTTTAATGCTCTGATTCACGCCCACAGACCAGATCTCATAAACTATAAAGAATTAGATCCAAACGATCACATTCGCAATTTGAACTATGCTTTCGATGTGGCCTCAAGAGAGTTAGGCGTTCCTCAACTTCTGGACGCAGAAGATGTCAACTTTAATAGACCTGACGAAAAGTCAATTATTACATATTTATCATGTTTTTATCATAAATTATCTAAAATTAAAAATGAAATCACACACAGCAAAAGAATCGCTAATATTATAACGCAACTAATGGAAGTCGAAAAACTTCAACTTAAATACGAATATTTCACTAAAAGTTTATTAAATTGGATTAAAATCCAAATAAATGAACTAAATGATAGACATCTACCGAATTCGTTAGAAGGAATCCAAAGAGAACTCATTAAATTCAAAGAATATATAACAGTTGAAAAGCCTCCAAAATTAAGAGAACGCAACGAATGCGAAGCAATTCATTTTGAGATTCAAACTATGATGAAAGCATTGGGCCATTCACTCTATTTGGCACCAGAGGGTTATAATGTTAAAGACATAGAGAGGGCCTGGAATGAACTCGAAAAGGCTGAAAACAGAAGAGATGCTGTTTTGAAAGAAGAACTTTTGAGGTTAGAAAAACTTGAAAATATTGTCGATAAATTCGAAAGAAAGTGTGTTCTCAGAGAAACTTATATTAACGAAAAGCTAAAAGTCTTAAGTGAACCAATTTATAGCAGCGACAAAACTACTAATTTTGAGGCAACTGTAAATAAACACAAAGCAATTTGTGCTGAGATTTTGGCACAAAGTCATAAATTTGAAAATTTGTCTGTTATGGCCCAACAACTCATTGATGGCAACTATTGTGATAAAGAAGATATCGAAATATGTGAAAAACATATTACATCGAAATGGAAGCAACTCTTGGATATGTTAGACAGGAATCAAATTATATTCAGTGCAGCCACAGATTTGTTAAATGCTCTCAAAGAAGCGGAAATCATCAGAAATGAAGTCAAAGAAGTTGCCGAAAGTTTGACATTACTTAATAGTAATAACAATTCAATACATATACCATTCGCTGTGGAAGAACTTCTGCAGAGACACAATATTCTTGAAGCACAGATTATCTCACAGGGAGAGACTATTCATAAACTTAATAGTATTTCAGACTCAATATCACGAAGTGATTCAGAACACGAGGCATTTCTTATTATTAATAAAGAGGCACCACTTCTGAGCTCTAGTTTAGAAACACTTAATAATGAATACATAACAGTCACGGAATTGTCTAAACATGAAAAAGAAAAACTTGAGGTAACACGAGCTTATTATCAATTCATTGAAGATATTGAAGAAGAAGAGGCAACAATATGTGAGAGACAACGCATTTGTCAATCAGTGCTTCCGAGTAAAGACCTTTTGGGAGTTATTGCTCTTCAACACAAACACAGTCTTTTAGAAACTGATATTAAGGCTCATCAAAATCAAATCAGAAAACTATCATATATTGGACTTAAACTTATAGAAAATAATCATTCGGAGAGCTCTAACATTAGAAACAGAATTGATAATTTGAAACTAAATTACAAATTATTACAAGAATCGGCTCATCAAAAGACTCAACAGTTAAACGATGCGATCGAAGCCTTTCAATATAACGCTGACGCCAATGAGGCCGAGTCTTGGATTAAAGAAAAGATGCAATTAGTGAAGTCTGAAGATTGCGGTACAGACGAATCAAGTGCTTTAGCTCTTCTTCAAAGGCATTCACGACTCGAGAGCGAAATCCGTGCCTTTGATAGTGATATCAAACGATTGAATATGCAATCGGAAAATATGTTGAAATCTGGCGTTTCTGATCTCTTTGTTATCAGTGGTGACGCTTTCACTACTGCGACAGAGATTGGTTGCCATAATATAAGTGCTGCCAATCAAAAGGAATCCAAAAATTTTGATGAAAATAGCGCTTCAAATAAAGACAAAATAATGCGTGAAAAACGTGACAAACCTTCTAATAGGAAAAGATTAAGTATTATTTGTAACGCAGAAAGTGTTGAAGAAAGACAATCAAACATCAATTCTTCTTATATCGAACTTTTGAATTTATGTAATATTAAACGTAAAAAATTAAAAGATTCGATACATCTCTCGCACTATAATAGAGAATGTGATGGTTTTGAGACATGGATTGAAGAAACTAAACAATTAATGATTGATACAAATATGAATTTTAGAAAAGGATTACTTGATTCCAATCAGTTATTAACGGGAAAATCAAAGGAAATAAAAACTGCATTGATTGCAAATAATTTACAATTGGATGAAATCGACCGAATGGCCGAACTCTACACTTATGGCAGAAGTGAAGACTTCTCTACAGAAATACAGAAGAGGCAAAACAAAATCAAATCAGACTGGAATCAACTCAACCTTTTGATGAATGAACTCGAAAATGCTTTGACAACTGTTGAAGACGTGAACTTCACTTGTAATGAAATGATGGCCAATATGTGTCACGAAATAATTAGGAAAAGTAGAGAAGAATTGAATACTATTGAGGATATGAAAAGGTTTGTTTTAATTGATAACCAAATAATAAATTAAATTTTGATCTATAATTTTTTCTTATAGTCGCCTCAAAAATAAAAATAAAGAAATGGAATCTGAAAAAAGTGATATAAATCTAGAGCTTGAAAATGAAAGTTTAGAGAAATCAAAAACTTCATTCAACTCAAATGATTCCATTAATGAAGTTGAAAACATGAATCAAGACAACAATGAAATGAATACCAAAGAAAAAGAAATAATTGATTTTAATGATGAAGAAATTCGAATCAATTCTATTACAGATTCATTTGAAAAGGCCTTAGAGTTCGAAGATTTCGGCTCAACTCTCGATGATGTCAAGGCTCTGATCAAAAGACACGATTATTTTATCGCAATTCTATTATCACAGGACGAAAAAGTACAACTTTTCAACGATATGGCAGAAAAATTAATTCACGCTAAACATTATGACTCGCCTTCAATTGATGCCAAACGCAAACAAGTCATTCAGAGGAGACA
>JAQIWZ010001092.1:0-13700 GCA_034697245.1 Malaconothrus monodactylus
CGTTACAAAGTTAGTATTGTTTCCGGTTGTGTGCGACGAGTCTAAAGAATATTAATTAATTTATTCATTTAGTCAACAGCTTTTTTTCATTGTCATTATAGATATTTTAATTTTATTAATTTCCTAACATTTTGAAATTAGTTTTTTTATTATCTCTCAAAACAATTCTTGAAATTTTCAGAAAAATTAAATTTAATTAACTTATTAATAGAAAGTTATTTAAAAAACGCAGAAATATCTGTATAACAAGAATTAATGTCAGCAATTTGTTGATTAATCTATTGTTAAGTGTATCGTTTGTATCGTTAAGCATATTGTTTACATAATAAGCTCCGGATTAGAGTGTAGTCTATGGCCAGGAAATGATTTTCTTTGAATGATGTTATGATGTTGTAAAAGTGACGAACTTGTGGGTCGAAATGTTTTTGTAGTAGTGCTAAAAGCTGAAAATGCATACGTGCATGAGAGAGGGGCAACGCATAGCAATGCAATACTACATTTTCATACCGCCTCTACAGACCTGCCGGCAATCAATAGCCTCACTTTACGTGCACAACGAATAGTGAAGCGTATTCTTCAAAGTGTTTGCTTTTACCCCAGTATACATTTGAAGAATTACTTCAATGCAAAGGCATTTACACTCGCAAAAAATTACACCAAATTATGGGTTTTATTACCATATATTCAGGTATTTCAAATTTTTATCATTTTTTATTATCCTTAACATAACTCTTGAATATTTATTGTCACTGAATATCTATTAAAATAAAATATGATTTGATGATTGTTATTGTAAAATACTTTTGTGCATTGAGTTTGCGTTTTTATATGTTGTTTGACTGCAACATAAGCTCTTCAAATTTTACATCATCAATACTATTTGGGTCATACAATATCAATATATAGCTACACTTTCTGTTTGTGTCGAAATATTGTGTCAAAATACTCTCTTATATTCACATTTTATCCTTTTATGATTTATTTTTTATTTTTTTTGAAAATATGGTTTTATTTGTTTGATAGAGTAGAACGATTTTAAGTTTAGATAATTATCGCTGGCTCTAGTGTATGGCTCTAGTGTTTGTTAAAATATGCAACAATTTAATGCTGAACAAGCGCTAATTGCTCTCTGTTTTTCTCAATCAAACCAAAGATACGAGTATTCATTGAATATTAAATAAGACATTCATTTGGCTTATATCCCAATCGGACATTGTTTTAAAATTGGTTGAAATTGAATTTTCTCTTAAATAAATATTAGTTTTCATAATTTCCGAATTGAGAGTCAAATTATTTGAGGAAAAGCTTTGAAGGTTTTGAGTTTTTACAATACATTATGCCTTGAGTCGATATTTCCGCAATAAAAGCTTTTATTGTTAGCAATATTATCAGCGATTTTTCAAATAAAGTGAACAAAACCGGGTATAAACTTATATTCAAAATCATTCAAAATGATTTTATTGCTTTAAAACTGACTTTTTATTTGAATTAAATAAGTCGTGTTTTCTCTTTTGGTCGAATAAATTATAAATTTTCCATAAAAGGATTTTCTTTCAACAAAATCGTTTCTCGCAAACCTCAAACAGATTTGATTGTTAAACAGGGCTGAACCCGAACCGACCCAACCCTCAGAAAACTGATTTAAGTAATTTTCTGCTTCCATATAATAGATTGAGAATAATTTGTATTCATTAATATCCTGTGTTCATACTCCATAAATAAAGCATAAATATATTGATGAAATTTCTAATTATTTAATAGACTGATAATGATTTTAGAACCGGAGCATTAATTATTAAATAGTATTCTCTTTGAAAGGCGTTATTAATTGGAGTTAATTATGATAATGAGAAGTTCTAATTTGTTTCAACATTGTTTTTATGCCATATCAATACATAATTGCATTTTTCATGTTTTATTTCTCAAATCTGTTCAATTATTTTCATAAATTTTTTTTCGGATTTGCGAATGTAACTAAATTTGAACAACAGATTTCAGGATATATTCTCTTGAAAATTCTAATGCCATCTTAGCATTTATTACTGACTGAAAGAAAACATGTCGAATGATTACGCTCGAGAACACACTCTCACAATTTCAGACATTTCTAACGTAACAAAATTTTAACCTTTCATTATTCCTCATTTCTTAAGAGTCAAAATTGACGAAATTTGAATATATTAGAAGAATGACATTCACATTTTCTATTAATTCTTTGAATTTAGTGTCATTTCTACATTCAAATAATAATTTTTTATTCGTAGCTCAACATTGAATGAATGCATTGAACTATTTTAGATCAAATTTCAAATACCTTAATATTTTAAATCTAATTCTTTGAATGCTTCAAATGGTTATTTGAAGGCTATTTTATTCTAATGAAAGTAATTCAATAATTCATTGATTAACTATCCCTGAAGTTAACATTAAGATAAAAATATCAACATATATAGCATTAAAGTGTAGTGAATAGAAATTCTTTGATACAGTATTTCAAGTTATGTCATTTAAATATAATTATGACTGAATCGCAATTCTATTCGATTTTAAAACAACCTGCTCTCAGGTCTTTGAACTTATACCACTCGACCGTTTAATGTAAAGTTCATAGTATTAGTACGAGAAAACTAGCTTTTATTGTTTATTATCTGTTTCTATGCTTTTGTAGGTTATACTATAGTAAAATAGAATAAAGTTCATCCCGAAAACTTGTCCGAACCAATAGAGGACTATCGAGTTTATGCAACGCAGTCGGTTTTCATTGCTTTAGTTTCCTAAAGGCTTTAATAAAAGTAAATTTTATTTCGGGATCAATTTTGTCCTATCTCTAGACATTATTAACTCTAGAATTTAAAGTCTTTTTTAATAATAAGATTCATTTTTTCTCAATTGCAATTTTGCCAATGATTTGTGTTAAAAATATTTGAACTAAAGAGTGATAATATTGATATTATAATAAAATGGATGTATTTAATTGCAGTGTATTTTTGGCGATTTTGTGCCACAGAGTTATACGAACATCAAAAACAACTATTGGTATAGCAGAATGATTAGCAGAAAGACTACAAAAGATAGAAATAAAAAAGTGATTCCAGTGAAAGAAGAAAACAGAAAGAAATTGATCACAAGATCTACTACTAAGTCATCGCCGATTTCGGGTAATCAACAGAGAAAATCAGCGGAAAAACTAAATTGTAAAACTAAGGCCTCTAAACAGAGTAAGTCAATTAATAATAAGAAAAATAAAACACAAAAATCCCAACAATCCAGTTCTTCAGTTGGTCCTAATGTTAAATTGCGATTATCTTCAAGAAAAGAAAATACCACTAATAAGTCAACTAAGATTCAAAAAATTAAAGATATTTCTAAAAAAATCAAAACCAAAGCCAGTAATAAACTTGGAAAAGTTGCCAAAAGGAAACTTAGAAATAATAAGAAAGGTATTGACGATAAAAAAATGAAAAGTGTTAACAGCGATAAAACTAGAATTTCAAAACAGTCTAATGATAACGGAGTTTCGCATCGAGAACAAGAAAAATTTAATTTAAGAAATGGTTCGCCATCTCCTAAACCAAATTCGACGAATTTATGTGCGAAACTCTTTCCTTTAAATTGTATGAAACCTTCAAATAGCAAAACTTCAAATAAGAACAAAAAACCGGAAATCAATAAAAATAAATTAAAAGTGAAACCTAAAAATGAATCCAAAAAGTCTAATAAAAAACAAGAAAAAGTTGAATCATTGAATGATAAAAAAGTAAAAGTTAAGGATAAGAAGCAAGAAAAGGAAAAATCTATTAATACAAAAAAGAAATCAAATTCTAGTTCTAATACTTCTAAAAAGAAAGTGCAAAATGAGACGCAAAGCTCTCGTAATGATTTGAAAACTAAGACTAAGACAAACAAATCTGATTCAAAATCGTCTCAAAACGAAAAATTAAAAAAATCATTTAAAAATGGGTCAACTGTTAAAAGAGGACATCGATTGGCGAGTCTTAACGCCATCGCGAAAGTTCGTCTCTTGTGTGAAAATGAAAGAGAAAAAAGTGATACAATTGAAGAATCTTCAGATTACTATTTAAAACAAAACTGTAAGAAAGAAAAAGTTGATCGAAAGTGTTCAACAAAATCAAATACTAGTAATAAAAGTGAAACAAAGAAAGATTGTAAGGCATTGGTAGCGGTGAATAACTCTAATAAACAATTGGCAGTAAGAAAACGTAAAATGATTGACGACAGCATTGAAATAATAGATACGCGTTCTTGTAAAAGGATGGCTAGTCTTAATGCGTCTGCTATTATGGCTGCGAGTTATTCGCCCGAAAGAATTAAGAGAAGCAAATCAGTTGAATCGACTCATAGTAACAGCTCTATTGAAATGGTGAGAGAAATGCAAATCAGTTCTACTGTTTCCAGATTTGAAATTTCTCCGTCTGTTAATGGAATTAATGGATTACATGTATCTGAGGCTAAGAGTGTTATTCTCAAAGCACAAAAACACGAAACTATTGAAACTGTGAAGAAAATGAAAGTTAGCTCTAAAATAAGAGATAGATTATTAGGTATCGCACGACTTGAACGCCACGAAAAAGCTAAAAAGAAGCGCAAAGGTGCGAAAAATCAAAATAGTGACAGTAATTGTATTTCTGATGACAACGAGAGCATCGAAAACGCTGTGTCCAGCGGTGAAGTCGCCGGATTTCAAGCAACTAAAGTACAGGTTACGAAAGTTACTCAAATCAATACATCGCAAGGCATGAAATTAGACAAAGACAAAAAATCTGGTCATAAAATAGAATCGATTTTGGAAAGAGATTCTTCAGTTGTTCATAAATATCAGGTACAAACAAAATCAACAATTCAAATGCAGACAACTTTTAATCCATCGAACGGTTCGAGTTTAACGAATGTGACCACAATGTCATCGCCACAAATGCCGTCAATGGGAAATACGCCACGAATGCAGGTTCATATTTCAGCGGCACCGGCACAAATGATTCCGACACCCATTTTGTCGACTTCAAACTCAGGACAACCGACTTATTTCAATATACCCGGACCCGCACCTGTTCTACATTTACACAATAATCAATATCAAGCAATGGCTTCCTCTGCACCTCATCTCAATCCCTTGTCAATAATAAATTTGTCAGAACCCTATCCGACACATTATACCAGTGCCTTTTCGGTGCCTCATTTCGCAACTCATACTCACCCGCAATCGCCATTCAATTACTTTCATCCTGGAATTTATCAGCCGGCAGGACCTTTACTACAACCACTTCATGATCCATGTCTTATACATAAACCCATTCCATTTCATCCCCAAACACCTCAAGTAAGTCATGTTCATGACTCTCAGTTCTCGAGTGGAAATCTTCAAACTCCAAACACCCAAACATTCCAGAACGAAATCTCTCAACCATTCAATCCGACGGCACAGTTTTTCCAACAATTTCAAAATTCTATGAGACCTCCACAGGCCGTATTTTTTCAAGCATTGCCTCAAACAAATGCTTCAATAGCACCAAACACTACGTTTACTTTAGTTAATCCAAATTTACACTACACTCAGCCAATTATTAACGCCGAACAGTTTGCACCCAATGAAAACCAAATGTTAAGCCGCGAAACAACATTTTCAAACAGCAATCCCAATACAACTACCGCTACGACTAATATTATTCCTTCTTCTGTCGCACAATCATCTAATGACAATTCTGTTGAACATTTATGTAAAGGTATTCAATGTTCGCCTCAAAGTAAAGACAAGTTTCAGACAAATACTGAAAACCAATTTCGTGACTCTACTAATCAATCAATAAGAAAGACTCAAAACAATAAGACGCCGACTATTGTTACAGTTCGTCCACAAGTGGCTAAAAAATCGAATAAATCGGACAATCCGGACAAAAGAAAAAAGTCATTATTACTCAAAACGCCTCACAATCGAAAGACTGAAGATGTGGTTATGGTTCGAAACAATTCCCAAGTAATGATAGCCGAACACCGGCCAGAAGTGTCTACAGCTAAAAGCCTAAAGAGTGCATTAACGCCTTCTAATGTGAACAAAACCAATTCGATCAACAAATTGAGTTCACATAAACTCACAAAAACTGTTTGTGTTCAGGTCAACGCTTCTTTGCCTTCTGTTACAATGCCGTTATTGCCGTCTCCATTGCCTCGTCTTTTGCCTTCTAGAAAATCTGGTAAAAAGAGATACTCTCACGGCTGGTCCTGGGAAGGAGTACCTGAAGATAAATATGTCTATTTCAATGTATTTATCAATTTTTGTTACTTTCATTTAAAAATGATTTGTTTATCAGATTTAGTTTTAGATAATTATTAATAATTATATTATTATGAATTTAAATTCCAGAACGAAGAACAACCCTATTTAAGAAAGTGTTTTCCAGCTATTCGTCACAATGAGGGCGATATAATTAAAGAGAGAGATTGTGTTCTTTTGAGAAGTGGACCGCGAAAGACAGACTTACCATTTGTTGCTAAGATCGCTGCTCTTTGGGAAAATCCAGAAGGTTTTAATTAAATTGATTAGTTAGATTTGAACAAAAATATAATTAATATTAATTTTGAACAATAGGTGAAATGATGATGAGTTTGTTGTGGTACTATCGTCCAGAACACACTGATCTAGAATACTATTCCAATCAAATGATGGGTGAAATATTTGCCTCAAAACATAGAGACACGAATAGTGTCGCCTGTATTGATGACAAGTGTTATGTTCTCACTTACAATGAATTTTGTCGATACAAAAGGTTAAAACTTATTAAAAAATCGCCAGTGTCTCTAACGTCTACAATTGTCCCGCCTATGGATGAGCCCTATCCGCGAGTCGATCGTTTACCTCCAATGCGTGTTTTCCCCGAATTGGTGTTTTGCTGTCGTAAAGTTTACGATTACAGACAAAAAAGAATTCTTAAAAATCCAATTTGAATAACATATTCAATTTATTAAAGTATATTTAAGATATAATTATTATAGAATTATAGGATATGTATCTTTTGAAGTATCAATTTATTTGTATAATATATTAAATATTAGTATATCTTATGGTAGAGTAGATGCACAATCATTTAGTTGTATTATTATTAATATTAACATTTGTTGATTATATAATTATTGATAAGTTACACTTTTATTAAATTTATTTAATATTTAATTATTGCTATCACTACTCAATTCATCAAAATTCTACAATTCTTTTATCAAATCAATTAGTCTTTGAATATTATTTTTTTTTCTTTTAAATTCAATTTTCAATACAGTATTAGAAATGTTTAATCCATCAAAAAAAACAAATATTTGGCAAAACTTATAAAAAATCAATTAATTTGGTTATTGTTTAGGAATATGTGAAAAATAATTTAGAAATTAATTGATTTTTGTTAATCACTTTTTATTATTTCATAATCAAGTGTTGAGAAGTACATATTTCCGAAATTAAATAAAAATAAAGTTCAATTCAAAACTGAGATCAAATGTTTTATAGTTGGAATAAAATTGTGAAAAATATGATGAATACAAAAGTAATATAAATTTACTTGAATTATAGAAATAAAATCGCAAAATACTATTCTTAAGAATGAAGTCATTCAATCAAAATAGGAATGAGAACAGACCACGATTTGCCTAAACCTGAATCATGTTTGGCTAATAAGTGGTAATCGCCATTACTTTTCACATTTGTATCGTTATCGACCATCAAAGCGATAGATACTTTGGCCAACGGGCCGATTATGAACTCCGATGAGGAAAAGCTGACAATGTTTCGAATTATACTCTTATCGAGAGTGCACTCAAGTTTGACTTGTATTGCATTATTGATTGACTTATTTCGAAAATTTATTCGTTTCCATTTGCCTCTTGTCAGAGATATTGAAGAATCTGAACACTGAAGCGATGCTTCTCTCAATTCTCTCTATAAAATAAATTAAGAGCAAAACAGAGCATAAGTTATAGAGTATGAGATAATTAGTGAATAAAGTTGAACTTACTTTTGGCCAAAATGTTGCCGACAATCGATATACAGCCAGTACGTGAGCGTTCGAAACTGAATCGATGGCAACAGTTAGTGTTGAGACTGCATTTTGTTCACCAAACGATTGTATTTTGAGTGGTATTTTCATTTCGTACTGAGTTTTTGTTACCAAATACAAAGTGTTAACGTCTGGACAGCGAAATGAATGGATAGTACTGTCTGGAAGTCTGTATAAGGGCTCAAACATTATGCATTTTGAAGGTTGTAAACAAAATTTGAGCGCAATTTCATTAGAAAAATATTGATTTGAAAGAATCAAATCAATGGTTCGATAATTTTCATTGTTTTGAAATAAGTTGTAATTAATTTGAGAAGAATTTGAAGGACTGTGTAATCTTTTGATACGAATGACTTCTGACTTGATTTGACAAATCACTGACAACGGACTGATCGGCAAATGTATGTTTTCAATTGAAGGATATATTTGTAGAACAAATGTAAACGAACCACACTTTAAAGGAGTTATCGTTATTTCATTAGTTAAGAGTCCATCAAAAAATGCTGGAATAGAGACGGCTTCTGACGGAAGACTGATTTGCAAATCATTCAAAGTGTCCACATTTGCTGATAGTTTGAAATGAGCTTTAAATGAAGTGATCGATAAATTTTTCACTTTTAGATAATTTAATTTAAATGATACGAAACAGCCTATAGTTAACGATAATATATTCGGAGATATGACTATCAATTGATTTAAACTTAAAGTATTTCCAATCGTTGAATTCAATGAAGAACTTTTTGAATGAGGCAATGAATCAGTTCTCAACTGAGAAGTAGAAGCAGTTCCTAAACCAGAGGTCAAAGCAGATGTGTTCAAAACCATGCCATCACTTGAATTATCTTCACATAGATTTCGTGTAGAGTTAATGCTAGGAATAAATGCAGCGTTACTTTTGTCGGCTTTTCTTTTTCTATTATTTCTATCGATAATTCTTTGAGCAATTAATAAAGTATTATCAGAAGCACTGATTTCATCAGTAACTGAAATGAATGATTGGTCTTCAAAAGACATTTCGTCAAAATTGAATGTCATTTCGTTTGCAGACTTCTTAACAGTTGAGACATTTTTGGTTTGATCTGAAATTCCAAACAAATTGATTCCTGAAAGCGGTTCTGAATTTTGTTTAAAGTAAGAATTAATTGATTTGTTCTCAAATTCACTGTTTGGCGAAAGAAATGTTTCGTTAAGAGCATTTTTTTGTTCATTAGCTTTAAGATCAAGATCTGAACATTTGCTCAAAGACTTAAAGCTCTCGTCCATAAGAACTGATTGGTCTTCAAATGTATTGTTCGAGTTTTGATTGAGTGGAAAACTATTGACTTGAATGTCGTCCAAATCGAAACTCATTTCATTGGTTTCATTGTCTGTAAAGACAAAAAGTTTTAATGCAATCATTGAATAAAATAAAAGTAAATATTAAGTCAAAAAGTGTTAATGAAATTAAATATTGAGTAAAAAAATTTTAATAAAATTAAAGTAAATATTGAGTCAAATTAGACTTACTTTGAGTCAAATGATTGCTAAACAAAGATTGATTGAAATCATAACTATTATTGTCTTTAAGAAACTCTTTCCTGACTGGAGACAAACCCAAACTGTTATTCACCAAATAGTCATCACTTTTGCCAACAATTGAATTATTTTTATTCGTAACTGAAGACATATTTCTATCAATTGTTTGGTTTTCGATTCGATTACTGTTTTCTTTATTATAAAATCCAAATAAATTTCTTTTATTCGTTAGTTTTTTAGGCATTTCTAGAGTTGGCGTTGTCTTCATTTCAATGGAATGTTTCGAATCATTTATTTGTTTGCCATTAATATCAAAACTAAAGCTATTATTCATTAATTCTTTAGAACTCAATAAATCATTAAAGAATGAATTGCTTTCTAACACATTATTTATAATATGATTCAGTTTTTGATCCATTTTCGAATCAAACCTTTATTTCTTTCAAACTAAATAATGACTTGTTTTCGACTCATTTCTAGTAATAAATGAATGAATGTTTAAATTTTATCAAATTTTTGATCAATAAATAGCGCTTCAAAAGTGAGTTCAAAAATAAGATAGAAGTCAACGCTTTGAGTATTTTTTAATTTTCAATAAAATTTCATTTTATTTCTCATCTGTTTTTTAATTCATTTTGAATTAAAAATAACTTATTTTAATTGATTTTGTTTCTAATTAATTCATAATTTTGTAAAATTTGCACTTTTTTTGAGTCGAAAAAAATTTTTCTTTAAATTAAAATTTACTGAAAATCAAAATCCTGTCAACACTTCTATAGAAATAAATTTGTTTCTCATTTGAGTTTTAGCGCTATTTTTACCTTTAGTTTAAGCAAAATATTTGTTTTAAATTATAAATCGAAATATCGATTAAGTATTTAATCAAAAATTTAAATACAATTAAAGAAATAGATTTTAATCTAAAAGATGTCAAATTCAGCCAAAGTTTTGAAAATAAGTCGAAACGAAATCAGCAAAAGGTTAAAAATCAATGGATTGAATGTTCGGTCAGAAGCACTTTCTCTTATGGAAAGCGAACTATTGCACGGTTATCCCAATTATGAATCAATTGATCAATTCATTTCATTAATAACTAATGTTTTAGTCATTAATTGTGACACAAATTGGTTTATAATCGACGCAAAAACAGCTCAAAAAGCGATCGATATATTGAGAGAATCGCGTATTTGTAAAACAGTTGACAATCAGTTGTTAGTGAAGAATGTTTTGACGAATAATAGTGACAATCATTCAATTAATAATTATTTGCATCATTTCCATCAACTCTTCCAGAACTTAACTAAACATAAATTGTTTGCTCAAAGCAATCACAAACTCACAAAAATTGATGATTTGATCACTTCTTCCCAAGACTTGAATTGTATTGTTTTCGGGTTTCTCTTCAAAGACTCGACCAAAATATCGAGATATTTGATTGAAGACTCGTCGGGAAGAGTTCCGGTTGTCTTCACTGAAGAAACTCAATGGAGAGACGATATTATGGTTGAAAACAGTTTTGTTTTGATTGAAGGAAATTATAATTCGAGTGAAGACTGTATTCATGTCAATGAAATCGGTTTAACGCCTCCGACAGACATAAACACAACAATTAATGTATCGAAGAGTTTGAGTCGTTTGGGCCGAATGATTGTCATCATATCTGATATTCACTTAAATGACGAAAAAACTATCAATAAATTGAAAGCACTTTTTACTGGTTATAACTCAATGGTTCCCATTCCCGACTGTTTCTTATTTGTCGGCGATTTTGTTTCAAAACAATGCACTGATGTCTCTGATTTTAAAGGTTTATAATTTTTTTATTCGCCCGTAAAACAATTTTTTGAAATTTATTTATTTGACAATCGAATTAACATTTTCTCAATCGTTGAAAGTATGCAATAATTTCAATATTTATTAATTTGAAAATCACTACAGATTTGATATATAGATAGAGTTTCGATTTAATAATAATATCAATAAATTATAAGTTAATATTAACTCAAAACTTGATTCAAACCTCATTTACATTAACGAAACACTTTGACGTTGAATATAAATTAAATAAAATTGAATTATTTTTCTGTTTGAATCAATCGATTGAATTTTTTGAAAAACTTTATGACCAAAGTTTTAGTTAGAAATATTTTCTTAAGAACTTTGAGAGAATTTTTTGATGCAAACAATATATTAGTTTTTAAAACTTTATATTTCATGTTAAAAAAATTTTCTTGAGATAAAACTATCGTTACAACAAAAAGTTCCTAATTATTAAAGTTTATTATCAAATAAAACTTTTTAATAATTAAAATTATTTTTAAGATGAAAAACATTAACACAATTTGCAAGAGAAAAATTTTAAAAACTCATATATTGAATATTATTTTACATAAATTTTCTTCAAGAATATTCATGTAGAGAAACAAATAATATATTTCTCACTTTCTTATAAATTCTCGATCAAAGTTTTAAAATAATAATTACTGTAATGTCGCGGAACCCAATCAAACAAATTTTCAATAATTTCTCCACAGTTTAGGAATTAATTTACTTTTTTAGCCTTAAGTGACTTCAATTTTTGTTTTCTTTTCAAATCAAAACTTATTTTAAAACTTATATTATTTTTATTTTTAGCTCATATGAAAAATTTTGTTAAATTGATTTCTACGTTCAACAAAATCGCTAAAAATTCACAATTTATTTTTGTTCCGGGATTTAATGACTTGAGTGGAAATAATATTCCAAAGTTAGTATTAATTTTATTTTTAAATATGTATATCATATATAGTGTAATCTTAACTAAAGACTGACTCATATATTTGATAATTGAGAGAATGCTTCTTATCTGAAAGACTCAAAGAATACCTTTAATAATTTGATTTTATAATTGAAAATTTTAGTCATTTTAATCATGAAGTATTCAAAAATTCTTGATTATTGAGTATTTGATATCTATTACTTGAAAAATATCCCAAAATCGAAACAATTTATAATAAAAATCTGAATTTTAATTGAAAAAATTTGTTAATTTTCATTAAAATAGGTCTCAATTCCCTATTGATATGTTTCCGACATCAACAACAAAGATAAGTAATTATTATTTGGCGACAAATCCCGTAAATATTTATATAGACGGCCGACACATCTGTTTGTCAGCATTTCCACTGATATCTAAACTAAAAACACACATTATTTATAACAATACAGAGAGCTCTTCAGATTTCGGAGCATCAATTGCAAAAATAATGTTAAGTAACGCACACTTAACTCCAGGCATAAATAAAAGTTTCAAAAGTTCTCTTTCATTGTTTCATTCGCCCGATCTTTTATTGCTAACTGATTATAATATAAAAGAAGACATTGATTGTGAAGTTTATGATTTTGTAAATCTTGTAAATTTGCCCTCTTTTTCAAACAATGAATTCAAGTTTAAAGTTTTTTATACAAATCCCAAACAGATCGAAGACTCACAAATACTCGTATGAGTGAACTCTCGCTTTCCTCTCCTATTACTTGTGTTTATAAACTAAACATGTTATGCACTGACCTTATGTTTCATTTATTTTTGTAAAGCAATAAAAATATGTTATTCAATATTAAATTTGTTTCATTATTTCGCAATTTAAATAATAAAATAAATCCAAATAATTTAAGACAATTATCGAAAAATATTCCCGAACTTCCGAAATGCGATTATATTCCGACTCAAAATAAGGTAAATAATGATAAAATGATCAAAATATTTAAAGAATTTTGCTTTTTTACAGTCAAGGTTAGGGCATTTTGAAATAGAAAGAATCCATAAA
Organism: Malaconothrus monodactylus; assembly: GCA_034697245.1. Lineage (NCBI taxonomy): Eukaryota > Metazoa > Arthropoda > Arachnida > Sarcoptiformes > Malaconothridae > Malaconothrus > Malaconothrus monodactylus. The sequence continues at coordinate 13,385 of JAQIWZ010001092.1, forward strand.
TTGAATTTGAATCCATGTCTAACTGCTTGGTATCGAACACCAGTTCTGTTGACTCAGGGATTTATGCAATATGTTTGGGACAGTAATGATAAACGATATTTGGGTAAATAATTCATTTAAATTAATTTCTTATCGCAAAAGTATGAAAAATATGAAACAATTAAAGTATCAATACATCAAACATTTAAATTTCTTAAGATATGTTCGGCGGTATTGTCACTACAAGCGTAGGACACTGTCATCCTAAACTAGTAGAGGCGGCCTCTAAACAATTGAAAAAGTTATGGCATTTAAGTAGTATTTACCTCAATGAAGA
>JAQIWZ010001093.1:0-13682 GCA_034697245.1 Malaconothrus monodactylus
TTTCTCTCTCTTTTTCTCTCTCTTTTTCTCTTTCCCTTCACTAATGGCTTATTGATCACTTTGCAGTTAAGATGCAAAAGAAGAGAGAAGAAAAAAATTGGACAACACATCCATAAAATATATAATAATAACATGTTGATTAAACTTTTATAACCGATTATAACGTGCAAAATATATACAACATATTAGAGTGAAGTAAAGCACATATTCACTTAAAAAGTGCTTTAATAAATGAATTACATTTTTTCGACCGAACTCTGAAAAATTTCTTTTTAATACTATATTTTTTTTTCATTAAATGCGAAAATAATTGGCTCAATATATTAATACTTTTGGAAATTGTCTTAATTTTTCATCAATATATAATTGTTTAATAGCTTTGATCTTTGAAAAGAAAGTTTTCGATGTTGTGAAAATAGAAATATCAACATTCAAATGATAAATAATTGTAATTTCTTATTTTGAAGTTTATAATGAGCGTTAAATTTTGGCTCAAATTGTCTTTCATTATTCAAATTAAATGGTGTTAAAAAGTGGGGGAAAATTATGAATGAAAATAAGAAAAATGTTCGAATCTGTGACTGTCTGCACAATTTTGTCTCACACTTTAAAGGAGCGAATTTATTAATCAATCAATCAGCGGATAGGAGAAGAGATCAACGGAGGGCTATGTAATAAATAAATGAACCACAAAGTGAAGCCCATGAAGAGTATACAGGAATAACATAGAGAGTAAAGAGAGACGAGACAAGAGAGAGGCAAATAGAAGAGAAAGTGATAACAAGCTACACATTCCTCCCTCGCAAAAAGGAGACTAAGAAAAACAAGACCAATAGATTCTGGCCGTTCTTTTACACACGATGGTTGGATTGCGTTCGGCCATAAATCAAAAGGAAAAAGACAGACAGATTTTTGCAAAGGCATGCAACACACGTCACATATACAGCACAACAAATACTATAAGTAGAAGAAGTAGAAGATGTAGAAGAAGTAGAAGTAGAAGAACTCCATTCTAAAGCAGCTCATTTAGTAGGGAAAACGATTCCATCAATTCTATACAAAGACCAAGTTTTTAGTAAACCATCAAAAAAGTTACTCAATTTCGATCTATATATTTACTGATACTTAACAATCAAATAAAATGGTTAAGTGAAAAAGTTTTGATGAAATTCGATTTTTGCCAAAAGTTCATAAATAAAAGCGCAACAACTGAAAAATATATGCATTTTTGCAGTAATGACCATTTGTTTGAAGCAAAAAGAGACATAAATGTGAAATCAGTTAAGCATTGCATACATAGCACACACACAATACACAGTAATAGTACTGCTATTATACTTGTGTAACATTAACCTAAAACCCACATATCCTTAACATCAACTTCAAAGATGGACGAGTATTGTGTCAATGGATGACAGGAGTATCTTCTCAAGAGGTTTGCTTGTGATAAATTGTGTAACACATTGATAGTAATGCAATAATTTTCATGAAAAAAATTTCTCGCGTAAAACTGTCAAAATTGTATTAACTTAATATAAATACAGAAAAGCGTTTAAAAGGCATAAATTTAATCTCTAAAAGTGATAACATCTGTATTATCCATCATTTTCGTAATTGTTTTTTGATTATACAATTGAATATTTTTAGCAAACGCCGAATTCTGACCCCATCAATATCCGGAAGAGGTCGCGCTTCACAGAAGAAAAAGTAGACATAACATAACAAACTTATGTATTTATCTCTATATGAAATGATTCTCGACATCATTTAAGTTATTATCCGAAAAGCTATAATAGAGTGAACTACTGTTCCCCGAAACGAATGGCAAACTACCAAATCTTTACTTCTGGCTCATTAAACCCTTCATCACCACGAAGGCAAAGAAGAAGACTGAATTTCAAGCAAGAGAGAGCATAGGCACGAGCCATGCCATCACATGCACGACAATTCCATCCATCTTTGAGACTCCCTTTCCTTTCTTTGCCACACATGCATTACCCCAAAAAAATGTGCCATCAAGAAAGTGATCTCTTTCATTGGCAAACGGGCATAAGGGACAAAGCAAGAGAAACAGCGCAAGAGAAACAGCACATGACATTCATATATCACTACTAATGATACCATACCTGTTGGTCGTCATTCACACTCATCCTAAACATACATATTTCTCATAACTCACGAGTTAGTCTCAACTCAATACCGAAATGTCGAATAAACATTTTTCATCAATTTTTGTGTCTTTAAGTTTAGATTTACTCAATTGAACTGTCTATGAGTTGAAAATGAGAAATAATAAAAATGGAGAGAAATGTTTAATATGATATAGAGAAGTGAAGGCTATACTCATAATATAACCTTAGCCTAAGAGAAGAAAGCAATTACCATTTGAAAAGCAGTGCAACTCTGATCTAGAAGAAAGCATTGTCATGAAGCAGATAAGGTCCTTATATCTCGCAGATGACTTGAGGCAATCTCTCTTTTCTAAATGCAATACTACTTTAGATGTAGAAGTAAAAGCATCTTCTCTTCAAAGAGTCAATAGAGATACCTTTTAACTCAATGGGATCGTTCATAAATAAGTAACTGTTCCAAAGATTCTGAATGCAATTGAGAATTGGGAATATCAAAACTCTATACACTTCAAAACTTGTGGAGAGGGAGAAAATTTGCAAACTATAAGATTTTAAAGACGCCAATAAGAAAAAATTAATTTGGGTGAGAGTTCTCTTAAATTCATTTTGAAACTTTTCATCTTTCAGTTTTATTTGGTTTGTGCGACTATTTTCTGCAATTCATTTGTAAAAGAGATCACTCTTCAAGTGAAGCAGTGAAATGTTTGAATCTAATCCAATTGCATTCCAATATATGGTATCGATTACACACCCGTTCTTTTATTCATACAGGAGAGAGAAAAGGGAGGATGGATTTAGACAACATTTCCCTAAAGAACTAAATGGACAAAAAAGCATAAGAATGAATGAACGAAAAAGGATAGAATATATTGGAATGAATTGTAAAACTGGTCAAAAAAGCTGGCATTAAATTACATTTTCAAATTTGAAATCGAAAGTTTTTCCTTTAATCAATTTATTTGAAACAAAATTAAAGCACGAGAAGAGCGCGAAATTGAATGAAAGTCATGCACTAATGTTGTATTACATAAACAGTGCATCTAAAAGAGCTGCTGTTGTTATTGATTTAGTTTTAGGCTTTCTTTCGCTTCTTTCACTGATATTCAAAAACTACACAAAAGTGTTGCCATTGTTTCCAACACTTTCATTTTATGCGTTAATTGTTAATTCTTTGCAGCGCTGGCAAAACTTTAGCCACGGCTTCAAACATTTAGGAAAAGCATACTTTTGATCGATATAAAATTGATCTCATTCTCTATACTCTTTTATGTGCACAAGTATTTTTACATTAACTAAAGCTATTGATAATGAAGCTCAAAGCAATCGAAATTAACAAAAACAAACATTAAAGTGATAAAACTTTTTTTTTGTTCAAACTCCTTATCTCTTTAGTATAAAAAAAAATTCATATTAATAAAAATGTGATGCAAAACTATTCCATGAATTTGATTAAAGCAGTGAGAATAGGATTATGGAAAAAAGTTGAAGTTATTGTATTGTATAGTTTGCATAGTTTGCCCCTTCACAACATTTTGACTTAATGTCCAACTTGCGTGCCAACAGAGAATAGAATATAAATATATAAAAACTAGTTATTGGTGGGCGTCTATACCTTGTTTGGGCTCAAATACAGTGCAAGCATTAATATATGCAATCATTATTATACAAATATATAACTAATGCCATTCAAGTTCACACTTCACAATTTTAGCTTAAAATACCCTTCAAAACAGTTGCTGCAAAACGTATTGGAAAGAGAAAAGGGTCTCAATAAAGGCTTCAATAACTTACAGCAAATCATTATTGTAATAGTAATGGTATAAAAAGCAGAGATATAATAGTAAAATATATACATTCGGCACATAAGTATCACATCATTATATAATATCCTCCCCCTTATAATGTTAGCAGTGAGGTGTGTCATTCGCACGTACCATTTAATATCACATCTATGAGAGAATACAATGTATTTTTCTCTTTTATATTTATTATGCACACTATTTTGTTACTGATCTTAATTTATTACAATAGTTTACCAAAAATTTTTATAGAAATGTCTTTTATTTTTACCTTATGTTTAATTTAAATTAAATATTTGAATAGTGTTTAGCATTTGAGAATTTTTTTTTCAAATTTCTCAAACAATTTTGTCTCATTTTCTCCTCAATTTGTAATTTATTTTCTTTAAAATCTTTAGGATCAAAATTTTAACAATTTCTATTAAATTGATTAAATAATAAAATTTGTCGTCAAAAAATTTTACGAAATTGTGAAAGAAGATTAAATCCTAGATTAAAGGATACACACGAATAACGAACTCGAATAAACATAAATGTCACGTCGAGAAAAAAGCGATTTTATGAATGTATCAATTTATAAGTTTTTCATGCATAGAAAGTCCTCAAAGAAATATAAGAAAGAGGCAGAAATGGACAACAGATTTTAAAATCTAGAAATTTGTATTACTAGAGAAGAGTGTAAAAGGAAATAAATCACGTATATATATATATAAATATAAACTTATATATGGTATTGAAATGGTTTAGAAGTTGGACAGTGACAAAAGAGATGATCCATTTGAAAAGCAAGAGGAGGAATAAATTTGATAACTATAGAGAAAAGCATTGGATGTATTAGAATAGAGTGAATGCATGCAAACTTTTAACTCTAAATAAAGAGTATTGTGAGGCCGGAGCTCACGAATAATAGGCGCTCGAAAAAATCTCTCAAAACTGTCTAATAGATAACAGGACGACTTCATGACTTCCTACCGCTTAGTTCTGCAAATGATATTTTCTATATAATTGAAAACAATAACTAATGAGTTTAATTTTTGAGGGATTGGGGCGAAAACATAGGAGAAACGAGAAGACAGAAGAGTTCAATGCAATATCTAAAGTAAAAGCAAAAAAGCTATATATCTGTCGTTTATTTGCACATTTAGAATAACACATATCTATCTTAGTTATAGATTAGAAGCAGTGCTTTATCTGTGGACCTCTTCATTGGCAATTCAACACATCACGTCTCCCATTTGAAAACTCGATCACTGCAGGGCAGCGCTTAACAGCACAACCTGAATACTAAGTAATAGGGCGAACCCTATTCTTCTAATTTTGATTCAGATCAAATCACCCGACATTAAAATATCACATATAGATATATACAGTGTTTGTAGAGTACAAGTATATATACAAGACTGCACTAAAAGTAAACCGAAAACGCACCCAAAAAAATCACTACTTTTGGATTAAACGCATAAGAAAAGGTGCATCACTTGCCAAATCAACATGAAATATCAGCATTAGTTTCTAACTCATTTGCTAACGGCATTCAACGCCCAAAAAAAATTTCTCTACTCTTGTGATCAAATTAAGTATTTTGTGGCAAAAAAATGAGTCTAATTTTTCTTCTTTAAAAATTAAAAAATTCTTAATCTTTCAAGTTTTGGAATTTAATTTTAAAAATCTGCAGACAAATAGTACAGTCAAGTCAAACTAATTTCTATTATTATCACCTGATTGTCATTAGCTATAAATTATAATGATTTTAATAATGCGTATAATTTGTTTAGAGATGAGAGAGATATGAAATCGCAATAATGATAAAGAATGAAAATGTTAGAAATTTGAGTGAAGAAATTTTGTGCAAGTCATAATAATTTCATGAATTTATTATATGAATTACAATATGTGTAGCGATGAGCAAAACTTTTAGAGTTTTAATTACAAAAATGCCAGTTGAGTGAAAAGCGAACTAACAATATTGAAACAGCGGTGATCTAACATTACAGATGCCATCATTATTATTATAAGTCAGAGTAAGAGTCAGTATTACTACTGTGTTATAATATAAAAAAGAAGAAGAAAAATATAATGTTGAAGCAGCAGATGTTATTCCCCTTCGCATGTTGGATGACATATCATCAAAATGGCACAACACAACCAGTTCTTCCAAAATAATATATATAATATTACACACATCCCAAGTGTAGCCTTTACTATATTTTGTAGGACCGAAACATAAACTACATATAAAGCTAAAGAAAAAAGTTAGGGATTGCAAAATAGTAGAGTCTAGTTTTAATAACAAAAGTTACTGCGAATGGCGTCAATATCAGCGCCAATGTAATGAATTTTTCACAACTATCACAGTCTCTCTCTCTCTCTCATAAAAGAGAGTGAATTTCTAACATTCCTATCAAACGCTGTCAAAGATACACATATAGAATGATGTCACCCCTCAATGCTAGCCCTATAAGAGCTTATATGAAAACAACAGAATATTTCATATTACTTTAGTACTAGTATTATATAATTGAATTCGCCATCATTTTGGCCTTTCATAACTGTATCTTTTTTCAGAATTTAGAGGGTTTGTAGCGAATGTTTCCCTACCACCAGATGACTGACCCCTACTGCGAACAACACAATGGAGTTTGTGTTACATAACGCAAACTAATGCAAATATAAAGCCACAATAAAATTAGAAAAATTTAAAGTGCAATCTGGAGGAAAATCTCTTATCAATACAATACTGGTATCGAATTGCTAGAGTGAAAAATAAGGGGTCAAAAAAGCAACAATCAATTTAATATTTTTTTGTTTGGCTCATTTTCCACCAAATTTTGTTTCAAAATATATAAATCTATATCATTTGTGCGAATGTTATATTGAGTGCAACATTTGTCGCAATTTAAACTCTATTCCCACACCCCTTAAATTTAAACTTTAAACTCCTAAATATCTAGTTTTCTGTTTAAAATTTGATGTGAAACTATTATAGCGGTGAACCATAGTATGAACCCATAGTAACCGAATCAAAAAATCCTTAACACAGTTATAGCCGACACTCACTCAGTCACAAACTCTCATTTTTTCGCTCCCCATTTCATTGGCACAAAATCTTTTTGAACGGTCATTTTCACATAAAAACGAACTCAAATCCAGTGAAGCAGAAAATGTTATTTTTCCTATCTTTGGGTCTTCTCTCTCTCACACTCTCTCTCACACTCTCTGTCTCTCTCTCTCTCTTTCTCTCATTCAATCTTTTGCATCGTCACACTTACTGTGTATAACAAAAAATATTTCTAACAAGATCGTCATTTTTTCGATGGTAAAGTACGATAAATACTATTCTATTTTTTAATACTTATTTGGTAGAGACTCTCGAAGCCTTACTAAAGCATAGCCATAACGATTGCAATTACCAAAAGCGAAACTGTGGCACTGAAATTACTTTAACTATAGGGGGAAAGACACACAAAAAACTCAAAGAGATATTCTTATGGTTATATATGACACATAATACATGATATGATAGCATATACACTCTCTGGAGGCGACTTTTTGTTAGGATAAACTCGAAAAAAGTGTAGAGCTATAGTCAATGCATTGGCCCCTCATTGCGAGTATGAAATGCATTTTCATAGTATCACAGAAAATGGTTCAGAAAATGGTTCAGCTTTTTGACAGATGGCTTTCTCAAGGGGACAATAAAAATAGTAAAGTGTTATATAAGAGATAAGATGAAGCAAAAGCGCTCACCCTTACGCTTGCAGGACAGCTCTTTTTAGTTCATTTGTGTAGTGCATGCAATATAATAACATTATAGTATTGGGTTTACTAATATTTTTCTCTTCCAAAGTAATAATGAAACACAATGACTAGTAATTCAAACGATAGCATCACTGCTATTGAAGTAAAGGTTTGCTGTTTTGTCATAGTTTTGCTGCTCTAAAATTTACTGTTATGGGTCATAACGAGACAAATGATAACTCCTATCCTTACAATTATTGCTGTCGAGTTGAGGGTAACTCACATTAATAACGAGGTATAAAATAAGAGTAAAAAGTTTTGACGAATGTTGAGTTAGAAAAGTCGAAGTAATATATTGTTTCTTTATATATACAGTTACATTGCTTATTATTATGATGCTTATGATGCACAAACTGCAGCGATCGATAGAAGATCACATTCAAGGGACCACCAGTAATGGCTCATAAATCTAAATCAAAATCATTGCAGTGTATGTATGTGTGAGAGAGTGAGAGTGAGCGAGAGAGTAAGTGTGTATGTGTCTGACTCTCTATTTTGCAAACGAATGAAAGAAAGCCAATAAAATCTCTATCGAGTTGCTAAGAGTTTCACATAAAAGTTAGTGCACAGTTGATGCCAATTGTATTTTATCTCCTCAGGTAAATAAAGTATTCAATGATTTGCAATGATTGTGGCAATAAATGATAAATATATTGTATAAGCAAAATAAGTGAACATAAAGCTAATAATCCTAAAATGTGAAATCCTTAAAGCATAATAAAAATTGTGTTATAAAACTGGCAATAGACCAAAGTCAGGATTTTAGGTTTTAAAAATAAATTCAAAGATTTAAAAATAAAAAAGCCTGAAGTGACTAACCTTATAAATTATAGCAACTACTCATCTAATTAAGTTATCATTTAGGAAGTTATGCTTTGCTTGAGTCTAAAAATGAAATAATTTGTTGGACTAAAATATCAAATTGATTTATGACTAAATTTTTAATTACTCTCATATTGAATATTCGAATAAAAATCGAAGAAAATTATGTAATAGAGTATCAAAAGAGAGAAGGAGAGCTTAACTAAAAACGATTTATAAGTTCAAAATCAATTTGAGCGAAAGTGAAACGCCTAATTTTTAACACTCTTTTAGTAGTCGCTGTCAAAATGCATGTTTTCTGAATAAAATTACTAAAACATAAATAAAACCTAAAGGCAGAGAGCATGTAATGCTTATTTGTTATGCTTATGTGCAAAGGTTTTTGTGTAAAAAATTTCACTGAAATAAAGAGAGGAATGAAAGAGTGAGACTGTGTTGAGTTGATTTGGTGAAAGCAAATTCACTTTACTTCAAAATGTGACACAAAATGTTCCCGTTTTGTATCGAATGCATATAAAACTTATATGTTTTGGTGGATTCGCCTAAAACTCAAATAGCACTGAAATAGCTTTTATGCTAAATTTCTAGTTCTTGTAAGCATTAGGACTACAACTTCAACCACTTGCAAATTAGTCAAAATACATTTCGAAGAAAAAGTGGATGAAATTGCAAAACATTTTCACATTTCATAGACTGGCTTTTGTTGTAAAGCAATGCTTATATAAGTAATGGCACTCAAAATTCAATCAGTAAAGTAAAGTGATGTCGAGATGCGAACTGCAAAGAGTAGAAAATAGTAGTAGCGATGGCTGTATTAAATTGTATGAAAGTGAAAGTGCCGTTAAGTAATGCACCAATTTTTGAAATTGTAATATAAAATGAATCGCGAGCAAAGGCATTATTAGTATACGTTTTCCCTTCTTTCAATTTAATGCATTAACATATTAAAAAGGATAGCTTTATAAGTATAGTATGCAAAACAATTTGGCACAAAGTTAAGCATCAAAACGTTCCAGAAAATACAAAATCTACTTTTTTCATGCACGACACGAAAAACATTTTATTAATTTAATGAATAATAAAATTTAAAAGAAAACTTTACTGATAAAAGCGAAAATTTGAGAGAGAGAGAGAATGAATAAATTTATTCACAAATTTTTATGCGATTCTTCATCTAAAGCCTCTCTCGAAAAGAGGAAAAAAGTGATTGAAATTAAGAAACTTGAATAAAAAGCATAACAAAACTGAATGAAAAGAATAAAACATTTAAGCAAATACTACTGGTTTATAAAACTACAGTAAATCATGAGAGAAAATGGTATTTACTGCACAATAAATGATGAGTGTGTGTAAAAGAGCTATTGAAAAGATAGCGATAAGTTAGAAAATTACAGGCCATGTATTACATCGTGATTTTATATTCTCGTAAAATTTTTATGGATCCTTTAGTATTCATTGACCAAAACCAGAAAACAAGACAAGCGTTATCACAGATTCCATAAAAACAGAATTAAGTGTCTCACTATTTAATAAATCGCAAATATATTCATTTATATTGCGAGCCATAAAATTGCACAGTCTTTAAATAGTAATAATATATATATTTGAGTTATATATATATTTTTTGACTTCATTTAATTAAATCAAATCTTAGAGGACGTGAACTGTCAGCTAAATAGTTTCGCATTACCATTACGTGCTGTCTTTATGGTTGCCTTACAAACGTGTAACTCTTATCGATTTTGATCGTTAATTGAAATATTCTTTAAATTTTGTTTTCTTACCTAAATTGAAAAATAAGAAAAATTAATACAAAAACTATTAAACTTTCATAAATACTAATAAAAATGTATATTAGAAAAAATGCTATAAAAATATCTTATATTTTGAGCACATCTTAAGCCACATTTATTATTATTTGGTGCTGAAAAAGATAGTATATCCTTAAGGAGAGCATAAAAATGATAAGAATATTGTATATACAGTAGTGATAGTGTTATAACGATAGTATGTCCGTAACTATGGGTGTAATGCGTTTAGAGAGCACTGTTGGCAATGCAGGATTCAGTGAAAGTAAGGTATGATGTATTACATCTAAATGGTCAGTGCAGCACAACCACCCTTTGGCCATATAAACCAGGATTAAATCATCATCAATCAAGTGGCACAACTCACATTTTAGGGTTACATCAGCAACAACATAAAGCGAGGGTTAAATGCAATCTAATGCATAAGAAAAATAAAAATATATAACTCTAACACTAATACAAAGCATAGGCGACCAATTCGATCAGTTGAGGGGTTAACAAAATTTATAATGGACAAGTGCAGAAGATCAGAAGGAGGGCTATGCCTGTTATGCATTTTTCGCGAGTAACAGGTGAGGGGTTTTACACCTATGGCAACAATACTCATATAATTGAATGCTTTTGACCTCTAAAAAACATTTACTTAAAAACCTTTAAGTAATAGAAAGTTTGCCAAATATAAAAGGGATAAAATAAGAGATACCACTAGTGATGTATAAGTAGAAGAGAAGGCAACAAATGCATACGCATCGAGGGAGTCGTGTACTTTCATTATATAAAAAGCCTCTATGGATATGAGCATATTGTCTATTGGAAAGGGATATTTGCTGACCAGCATTACATTTTCCGGGCATGAATTAGGAAATTGTGAGAGAAAAGAGAGACAACTATAACATATATCCATTACGACAAAGATGGGCTTCGATTCGTAGTTATTAATACTCATGGGAGATATAAATACGTAAGATTTTGGTCTCTTCAATGCCTGTCTCATTATAACGATACAAAACTCGACTTCTCATATAAGATATATTTTTTCATACTATCTTCTTATTATTATTACTATTTGACAATTGCATACTTTGATAGTAATTCTTTTGTATTCTATGGACATCAAAAAAAAGTTTATATTCGAATAGATAGACACAAGAATTTGTTATATAACAAATGAGAGAATATTAATATATTTAGCGATTTGATGATAGACACGAAACACAGAAATTAGCTATTTATTAATAAAAGGAGGGAATAGATAAAAATTATAGTTTTGATTAATTCAATTCATTGTGTAGTAGACATAATGTAGGTATTCATACGAAATGGGAAATGTTTTTTTTATCACGGATTCAATTTATATTAGAGCTGTTTGAATCACTAGAGCATAACGAGACTCAAAACAGCAAAATCTACTTCAAGTATAAAAAAAGGAAAAAGAAAAAGAAAGAAATTGAACACATATTAGAGGCCATATCAATACTACTTTTGATAGGAAGGTAAGAGTAGTAAAGTTTATAGATTGGGTCACCAAACATACCATCAATATTATTCAAGAGATGGTTAGCAGAGAAGAGATATTTTTGGTTGAAGTCATTATATGTAGAAAAGAGAAAAGGCTATCGATAGAGACATTTGAAGCACAAATCGCGGTTAGTTTTCAAAAGTGTAACATTTCATGTCTTAAAGAAAAAAAATCGTCCCCTTTTCAGCCTTTATATCTTCATCAGTTTGAGATGATTTAAAGTTTACGATCAGATATAAAGAGAAAAAATTTGGAAAAAAAATATTTAAGAAAAAATAAAGAAAATTACAAAACTATCCAAAAGAGAAATGTGTTGCTAACAGAGAACTTTGTTTCTGCAAATTTTAAGTGAAAAAGAAGAGAAGAGAGAAGAGAAAGAGAGAGAGAGAAGAGATGAGAGACGAGAAGAGGGGAGGAAATGAAGAGAAATAGAAATAGTTGTTGGGGGAAATGAAAATTGAACTGAAGAATGGCACGAATGGCAATGCGTTTTTCTCGTTTTGGGATAAAGAGATTTATTTGGCTTATCCCAGAGTTGCAAAGCAGCACAAAATTGATAAAAAGCTAAGGGACATAGAACTCAAAGTTGGCAATAGAGTAGTAGAGCATAAAAACAAACTGAAAAAAGTGATATTACATGAATCTTAGATTAGGCATACGTTTATATTCTATATTAAGTCAGTTATACCTTAAAAGACTACCTTAAAACCCGTTCATATGCAAAGAATAGTGCTATAAACATATCAAAGTAGAAGAATAGAAAACATGTCAAATAACAACGAAAAACATGCAAATCTCTCGGGAACACAGAAAGCGTATTGTATTTAAGTAGTGGATGTACTGCTTCTCAAAAATGAGAGCCAATATTACGTTATGTTGAAGAGTAAATGCATGGCATCTGCAGGCATGAGATAAGGCTAAAGCATTGGCGCACGTACACTACTATAAGACAACTAAAAACAAAAAAGTCGTTAAACTATAGGCACTGATAATCTTTGGAATCAAAGAGAAGTCAAATTAAGAGAGTGTCACCTCCAATATCAAACCCATACATGTATTTCACACGGGATTAAGTGGTAAGAGATGAACCAATGGCTTCTTTGGGTTCTATGGATTTGATGCTACTTTTAGTCCTCATTGGACTTGTCTTCCAAGTCTTTCACTCTTATATCCCCTTAGCTCTCAACTAAAATGAATGTTCATAGCGCTGGACATGAGGCCTAAACTTAAGTAATGACCTTTTAGGGAAACGAAAATGAGTCACTGAACAAAATGAGAACACTATTAAATGAGAAGATATGGAAGAGGATTACAAACAAATCTCAAAAAATAATTAGCTCTCGCTCTTTCCATCGTATTTACCGAATTCATCTCTTTTTCAAATTTAGGTGAAGAGCAAAACCACCTGATGACAGATTTATAGTTATTTAAAGCTATTTTTTTGGTCGCTTTCACTCTCGATGCCTTTCTGTGTTTCTATCTCTGAATGTGTTTCTATTAGTTTTGATGAAATAACTGGTGATATATTCATTGGTATACGTTATATCAAAAGTGAAGCCATACACGTCACACTCAATTTGAAATAAATTTTTGAAGTATTACACGGCATCGGAGTCTCAAAATGTTGTGATGCAGTATTTGCTAAGCTGTTGGAGTGATGCGAATAAGTCTTTCTTGATCTTTCGACTTCCTCTGATGTTATTTTTATGGGCAATTTTCCCCTTTTCTCAATAAGCACTCATATACTTAAATTCCCTTTCGGCAATCGAAAGGGAGAGACATACAATTGAAATATATAAGATCG
>JAQIWZ010001094.1:0-13681 GCA_034697245.1 Malaconothrus monodactylus
AATCTTTTGAAAAAAATTGAGATAAAATAGTGAATAAATTTGAACAGCTTTTCAACTTTAATTGAATTATTAACTCAAATAAAAAGTTAAATCAATATTTACTCAAAACAAATGTATAGATTTATTCATTGAATCATTTCTAGTATTTCGTTAAAAGTATTGCTTATGAGAATTGTCCCCTTTTTCCTCCGCAACGATTTTTTTGTAGTCCAAAAACTAATGACACTTTCGTTTCTCAAACAAAATATAATTTATAGTAAAATTAACTAATTGTGCACAAGTTTTATTTTGAATTTTGGAGGTCAACAAAGTTTTGCTTCTGATTATCAAATATTTATTGATCTCTAGATTTCAAATTTAGACTCATTTCTAACTAATTTTGCATTTTTAGACTACTCTCTAATTCATTGAAATGTTTTATTCAAAATAGAAAACTAGACTTTCGCTCAAATGTAATATGAGTTTGATTTTTGTTCAATTTTGCGAAGTCTTAATTGACAACAAATATTTAACTTAATCTTAAATATTTTTGGTCTAAAATACTTCGTAACGAAATTATTATTCACTCATTAAATGAATTTTGTCTCTTTGAGGTCATAATTTGTTCCTAAAAAACGAGATTTTCTAACATTTTATTATTTATTGAAGCGTAAAATCATTTTAATGCCAGTTTATGCTCTTTAGTCGTGATGTAAAACATATTTTTGCGAAACAAAAAAAAATTACCGGAACTTATATTTTCATTTAGGTTTAAACAAACACCAAAACTATTGAGAGACTTAAGAATATAAATAAAATTTTTACTTTAGTATCAATTAGTTTGAAGTTTGATAAACTTAAAACAGAAATAATTAGTCTTTTATATGAAAATATGTTTTTATTAGAATTATATAATTGTGAATTTATTGACTCAACAATATATTTTGTTTCTTATGAGATCATATATGAGTTTTAATGAGTACAGAAGTTACTAACCTTTAAGTACAGTATCAAAACATATGTTTTGATTCAAGAGAAATGTAGTTTTGCTAATAATTGGGAAAAAAGCAAATTTCAAACTTTTAATAATTGACTTTCAATCCAATACTTTGAAAATATTGTAATTAAATCATTTTTGAAATTAATAAAAAAAAGGTTTTAATCAACAATGTTTATAAATTTAATGCTTATTTTGATCATTTTTAATATTATGAGCGATTCCGTGATTTTCATGTTTAATAATCAATCAAAACATGAATATTATTCAAAGTTATTGTTAAATTTTGCAATAAACAAAAGTGAATTGAATGCTATAAACCGATTAATAGAAATGTCTAATGATATCGATAATTATGATAAACATCTTCAAAGAGATTATATTTCTGAGAAAAGTGTGGTTCACTCAGTAACTAATACACTAAAGAATGTTCTGAGAGTCGTTAAGTTTAAAAATGTAAGAATAAAGCAATTTTGAACCTTTGTTTTATAAATAAAGACATTAGAGAATTATTATGTCATAAATTATATGCACTTAAATTTTATACAAAACTCAAATTTATTTAAATTCAAGAGAAATAGATTTTTTTGTCTACAGCTTTTCGAGGCTTTAAAAGAAGGCTTTTCAACAGCTGCTGAATGTTTGGGTTGTAATACACTTATGAACTTAATTTTTAATCGTTTGATTGGATTCAAAATTATAAAATATGCTATTTTGGAGGTTTGTTCAGCTTTGAGAATAACCACTCCTACTGTTTGTCAAGGATTTGTTGATCAGTTTGAGGTATCATTAATTATTTGTTTTATAATCAAACTTGATTAGAAAAATCGATGACCACTACTTCAAAAATTTTATTAAAAAATAACATAATCGAGAAAAATATTCCAGAATCAGATCGATTACATCAGACGTAACACAAAATTAACTGCTAATGAAATGTGTGGCGTCTTGTTTGGAGTTCAGTGTTCTGTCGGAAAGCCGGAATATTTATTCTGGAAATTAGATATACCAAAAAAATTAGATATTATTTCGAAATCAAAACTTAATAAAACTATAAAAAAGAGTGATTCGCAAAAAGTTTATCAAATAATGCAAATAACAGACATTCATTTGGATCCAATTTATTCGGCTGGAAGTGAATCAGATTGTAGTGAACTTCTTTGTTGCAGAAAAAATAATAAAATAACAGATATAAAAAGTTTTTCGGGCAAATGGGGTTCATATCCATGTGATATACCATTGGATACAGTTCTCAATGCCTTAACAGAAATAGCCAGAAATGCACGTAATGCTGATCTGTGGTATTGGACGGGAGATATTATGCCACACGATTCCTGGTCCTACAATAGGAACAGAAGTCTCATGTACTCAAAAATGATTACACAATATCTGGAAAAGTTCACGAAAACAGTTGTTATTCCAGCCATTGGTAATCACGAAACAGTACCTATCAATAGGTTTGATATTTAAGCGAACATTTTTTCCCGAAAAAGTTAACTTTTGTTCTTATAGTTTCGCTCCGCCTTCGATAAAAAATGAGTTATCAAACTCTTGGCTTTACGACGAATTAGCAAATCTTTGGTCCAAATGGTTGCCCAAAAAGGCATTGGAAACGATAAGATAGTAAATAAAAATTTGAAAATTTTATTTATTTCTGAATAATATTTAATTTTATGAAAAAGAAAGAAACAAATTATTATTTGTTTTTCTCTTCATTTAGTGGCGGCTTTTATTCTCTATCAATAAGACCTGGTTTTCGAGTTATAGTATTGAATACAAACTATTGCGCTCGACTCAATATTTGGAGTTTATACGACCCCAAAGACCCGGCAGATCATTTAAAATGGCTGATAAAAGAGCTTCTGATTGCCGAACAAGTTGGTGATAGTGTCCATATTGTGGCTCATGTCCCACCAGATAATAGAGAGTGCACTCAGGCCTGGATTTACAACTTTCTTGCAGTTGTCGAAAGATTTAAGGATACAATAGTTGCCCAATTCTACGGACACACACACGCTGATGAGTTTAGAGTCTTTTTCTCAAACAATAATATATCTAATCCTATCGGATATGGATTTATTGGTCCGAGTTTGACAACATATCGTGATTTAAATCCTGGGTATCGCATATATACTACTGACCAAAAAGGTATCAAAAATTGGAGAAAATTATAGCCTCGATAAATATTTTGTCATATTCTTAATGCAAGTTTTCAAAATTTTATTAGATTCATGAAAAAAACTTTAATCTATTGGGGCTTATTATTAGAGTAGATTTGATTAATTCAAACTATAAAATACTTTATATTTGCATATTTTGGCTATCATTTTACTAAACATTAATACAAAAATAAAGTAACTTTTGAAAAAATATATAAACTGTTTGTCAATTTTTTCTTGCTTTTTAAGGTATGATCACTGATGTCGACACCTTTTATTTCAACTTAACACAAGCCAATCAAGTATTAGGTTATGATTCAGAACCAGAATTTCCAGTTTGGAGTCATGAATATTCTATGGCCAAAAATTATTCTATGACTGATTTTAGTCATATAGGATTTAATGGAATATTAAATGAGCTCATGGAAAATGATTATGTTTTGCGAAAATATCATTCGTTTTATTCGAGATTTAGTGATTCGCTGACAACTACTTTTTGCGACAATCAATGCAAACATAAATTAATCAATGATATCATAGTTGGTAATCCTTACGAGAAAAAACCCAAATCTATATTTAGTAGGGGATAAAAATAAATTGTACGTCAGTTCTGAAAACAAATTTTGAGAAGGTAATCAAATCATTAATGATCGCTCTTGTGTTTTATTTTCTATCTAAATATATTTTTGGAATTTATGATTGGAGTAAATTCTTTGTAATGAATATTATTAAACATCTCAATTTGAACATTCATTTCTATAGAAATTTTTTCATAAGTTACGTTAAATAAGTTTCTTTATTTACTGAGTTTTATTTTCCTGGATGTTCAATCCCTAAAAAGAAGAGAAAATAATTCTTCAACGCATAAGAAATAATTGAATCAGTTTTGGTTTAAGTTAACTCACTTGTAAGACTCCTATTTTCTTTTGACACTACTCACAAACACGTGCCAATTGAAACAAACTTTACACTTAACGAATAGCAAATAGGTATATAAAATATTAATAGATAACAAAACATTAGTTAACTCCATTATTCTTTCATAAAATGAGCAAATCTTATGAATTATTTTTTTTAATAAATAATTAGCATTTTTATTCTCGTTACAAAAATCTCATGAGATGAAAATCAATCTAAATTCCAATCTTATTGAAATTCTTAATACATTTCAATGGAATTTTTATTTATAGGGAAAAAATTTTATGATTTACGAAAACAGAGAACAATTAAAAAAAATGATATAATTAATTTTCTCAACCATATGCTCAAAATATGCGAAATATGTCAATCATAATAATTAAGTGGTTGAACAAAACCACAACAAACCGAATCTAATGAAAGAGTAAATAAAGTTTAGTGAAAGCAAAGTGAAAATCAATAGACAAAACTGGAATTGATGTGTTTATACCATAAAATATTTTATGAACTAAATTATTTTTTAAGTAAAAATTCAATTAAATTTGCAGTTAATTATTGAATTTTTCAATTATATTGTACGCCTTGAAGTGAATGAATGAACAAAAACAGTATTCATTTCACACTTTGTTCATAAATGAGTTTAAACTTCGAGTAAATATTATCCAAACAATTACCTGTGCTTTCGTTTAGGTGAGTGAAAAGTTTATTTTTTAATCAACTTTTACTACAGCATAACTCGTAAACAAATATTTATCTAGTATTTGTTATCCCATGAAAGAGCTCTTATATTGAGGTTTATTTGCTTTTACAATCATTTCTTACGGAAATATCATTTGAACGAAACTCAAAGGAATGTAAATATTTTTTTCAACTCTTTATTTGTCCAGAAACTAGAGATGAAAGTTTTTTTTGTTGAAATAATCAAACAACAGTTGAAGTTTATTAACTCGATTATAAATATAAACATTGGATCTTATGTTTAATCCACAATAAAAACACTTTTCCTTAACTTTTCCGTTAAGATAATTGAATAAAACCCAAACATTTTTTTTCCTTTTCACAAACTATCAAATCATTTATAACCCAATTCTTGAAGAATTTGTTTTCCAAATTTAAGTCACATTTTTTGTGATGAATTAACGCATCGCTGATTTGATGATTCTTTCGATTATTCAAGTGATGGTTTCTGTGACTTGAATTGAATCCCAATCGATGACATTTGCGTGAAAATCGGACAGAACTGTCACTCTTTTCATTTTATTTAGCAATTTATCACAATTGTGATTGTGTTCAAGTCTCGTATTTATATCATTTTTATTCTCATATGTCAGCGAATCTTTTATAAATCGATTGCACACAATATCATTTCTGACGTCAATAGCACTCAAAGATTTACTCGGAATCACATCTGGATTTAGCACTAAATGCTCGCCAGTTATTATTGAAATATCTGTCGAATCCGACTGTTTGGTCCAGTAATCAATTTTGTCGCTGAAATTGAATAAAAATATGAATTGATTAAAATCTTTAACATAAAAAACTTCCAAATTTTTTATTTTTCGACTAAAGCCATAAAACCATAAAATAGATACTAGTTTTCAGAATAGAAAAAAATCATTTCTGTTCAGTTGATATATTTCCAGAAAATATTTGAAGCCAAGGCTCATAAAATGTGTTAACACAGTTGTAAAAAAGTCTGTTTTCTCACCTCTTCTTAATTTGCGTTCTTTTCCGTTTTACTGATTTCCAAATCAAATACACTTTGTATGTGATAATAATAGTAATTATAATAATCACAGAACAGGCCATCATTATTGTGATTGCGATCCATACACTCGACACAAATTCAAGTTTATTACTACTATCTCTTACACTATTATAATGCGAAATAGCTATCGATCTGTTGCCAAAATCGACACTTTTGAGATTCGGTATATTTAACATTATATTCACATCTCTAACAACTATACCATCGATTGCGGCACTGATTAAGACCTGATAAGGAATTGTCTTATTTTCAGAATGAAATTCATCAAAGTTTACATTAAAAACTGGTTTAACTGAAGTGATATTTTTAAGAAGAGCGCTGTCATAATAAATCTTAAGATTGTAAAGAACTTTTTTATCTTCTTTTGATGACACTTCTTCTTCTTCTTCTTCTTGCAAACACTCGACGCGTAACATAATTAATGATATATTAGTTTCACAAATAAGTTGTTGTTTCAGTTTATTTTCTGTGAGTTTAGATAAAAAAAATTTTTTTGATACAATTGAGTTTAAAATCGATTTTAACATTAAATGAAAGCTATAATATTCTAATGAAGAGTTTTTTTATATAATTCAAAGTAAGAACATTTGAAGCATTAAAGAATATGTTGAATTGTTGAGTTTGATTAAAAGCTTTTATATTCATACTTCACGTGTAAATACACTAACACAATAGAGCTGTGATACAAAAAAAAAATAGATTCAAAATGGCTCAATGTCGGGCTCGAGCGATCAGTTTGATATTGTTTGCAAATATCAATTCATTTATAAGAATTAAACTAAATTAAGGGATTTTACGGTATAGTGTGTTTAACACACTGTGTTATGCATTCAATGATTGTTGGCTCGTGCGGTAAAGTCGCACAAACTTACTATATATTTTAGCGTAATTTCCTAGTAAGTAAGAGACAATAATCAGGGAAACGATTCTTTTTAAAGTGAACACATTCACTAAATTCAGTGTATGATTTCTAGGAGTTTTAATTTAGTACGCGAGCGACAATCGATACCTCAATTTCATATTTAATTAAAATCAAATATTATTTTAAAGTGAAAAATTCTATTCTATTTTATTCTATCTTTATTTTTATTTTTTAAATTAAATACTAATTGAAAATACTTGTGAATTCATTTCAATTAAAAATAATGAATGAAATGAATTAAAGCAACTATTCTCTAATGTTTGTTTTATTTAAAAGCAGTTATGCAACAGAATTATGTTCGTTGTGTTCATGTTAGATATATAAAGAATCTAATGGTTAGAGAAGTGTTACACTTTAATGATTATACTCACAAATTGAGACATATAGAGAATAAGCTGTCTATTTCTCAATTCATTCATTACAATCCTGAATGTTTCAAAATAATGTTCGTGTTAAATTTTCTTTGAGTCTAAATTTGCTTAAGCGTAAAATGATTTGAATGAAACAAAAGCATTAAGAGATTAGATAAATGAAAGAATTGTTGCTATAAAATTCATTCTAACCAAAAAAAGCAATAAATTATAAACATTTTTTTTGGATAAATCTTAAAAGATATTATTTTTCATCATTTTTCTTGATTCTCATCATTTGTTGGCAATTAATTTCCACTGACTTAATCAATGATTAATTGCTTGAAGTTCTAAAAGTTTCACTATTTCTTAGAATTAAATTTATATGAATTTAAAATTTGAATCTAACCGTAAATATTGTAAAAACAGGGGTCCAATTGATTTCCGGCTAAGTTTCGGGCCCAACACGAATATTGCCCAAAGTCTTCTTCATTCTTGGGATATATAATTAACTTGCTCTTCAGTCCTTTATTCTCTATTTTGGCTTCAGTTTTATGTATATTTCTTGAATACCAGAAAAATGTGACATTAGATAGACTGGAGTCCACTTCACAAATCAATGTAACTGAACGACCGATATTTGCAGGAATCGTTTGCGTTGGACTTAAACAATTTGGTGGATCTGAGAAAAAGAGTAACTTTTTTCAAAAATTAAGTTTTGTTGAAATAAAAGATTTTTGATGAAAATTCTCTCTCAACCAAACTTTAGAAATTTTTAACAACTATTTTTAAGAATAAAAATTAATAGACGATGAATAGTGAAGAAGATTTTTTTCTTTCAAATGTTTTTAAAATTTTGAAACATTGGATTTTAATTTTGAATGTATAACTAACAGACGAAAGTTTTATTACAAATCAATATTTTTAGTTTTTATGGTTTTTAAAGAGTAATTTTTTCTCTCTCCATAACTTTTGCTGTCGATAAATAAAATTTTGAATGCACTCAATGTTTTTTAAATATTGTAGTAAATTCTCAAACTTATTTTTAACGAGAGTAAGTAATTGAGAGTATGTTTTCTAAAAAGAGCATCAAATATTAATTAATTGACTTTAACTGTGGGCTCTTTTCATTAGTTAACTTCTTCACAATTCACCGACAGTTAAAAAAATTAATCGAAAAGCGCTCACAGAGAACGTGTATATCCACCAAATTACTGAAACCACTTCCCTCGCTATTATGTGCTACACATTGATATAAACCGATCCATTCTTTGCTTACATTCTTCACTAAAAGAGTTGCATTAACGCTGACAACACCTTCCAGTTTAGATGAGATAAAGGGATGAAAAAAGGCAAAAGAACACAAAATAAGTCAAAACAAAATGAATGGAAAGAGTAATGTTTTGATAGTGAAAACAATATTTTCTCATTAGTCGCTAAAACTTTAGCACTCAATAGAAGAGTTTAGTTTGAATTTAACTCATTCTTTACATTGATTTAATGTTTTACTACCGAATGTTTTTAAGGATTAAAATCTTATTAAATATTCATTTTATTTGAATTCTAACTCGAGTCGAGATAATTATCATGAAATGGATACTCAACTAATTAGATTTTATGAAACAAATTCAGTTAATTTAAAGTTTACAAATTTAAAATTCAGCTAACTTTCAAATTAATTCCTTTACATAATTCTTTAGCTAATTCTTAATCTAATTATTTTCCATTGAAATCAATAATTCAGAGCTTTTTGGATAATGCAAAGCTGAAAGCTATTCAAAGTATTTGATTAATTTTTAAAAGGCTTAAAGTAATTCTAACAGCAATTATTTCTATGCAATTGAATAGTTTTCAAAATTTTTGATAATAATAAGCTAGAATAAAAAATCAATTTCTTATTCTTAAAAAAGTGAATAAGTAAAAGAGTATAAAATTTGTTTCCGAATCGAAATAGTTTAAAGTTTATGTAGTGAACAGTATGCCTACTGTGATGGAGAATAATTGCTGTAGTAATTGAATGTGAGAATACCTTTTTTGAGATTGTAATGCAATTGATTTGAATTATGCAACCAAATAATTCTATTATGCGATGGGTTGGCACTAATATTACAGTGTAAGAGAAGATCATTTCCGCGGATGAGATAAGAAATGCTACCATTGATACCACTTCCTGACTGTGTTAGCGTTACCTTTGGTGCGACTGATGTGCAAAATGTATATTAACTTTTATTTTGGTATAAATAAAAGATAATATATATATAAAGTCATATATGAAATGATTTTTCGCGCAACAAAATTCATCTCTAGTATGTTATTACAGGGATTCAGGTCTTATCTCTCGGTAAACTTTGGGTTACATGAAAAATATTGTTCATATATTTAGAGATAAATATAACATAAAATCAATCATATTTTTGCTGCGAATCTGTTATCAGTTTTCAATTTTTGTACATTACTGTGAATATTGTTAAGAAGAAATCAATTAATCATTAAATAACTAAAATGAATTTCATTTAACTTTTACGTAAAATTTCTGATAATCGATTCGCAGTTAAATTCTTTGATTAAAAAAAATAAGAATTTGATTAAATAATTAAGAGTTCAGTCAAATTTGATGAAATGATTTTTGTGTTTTACCCTCGAGAATAAGAACATGAATGAATAGCTGGAAAGGTTTGAGTTCTTATGGCAAACGAAATGTTAAAATAATTTGAATGAACGCATTCACTCACATTTCACTTCTAATATTTTTTTATCTTCGATTCCACTGTTACGCAATAAAATATTTTCTGCTCTGCAAATGAGCTGAGATCCATTTTCTTCGGGAGTGGGCACAAATGTGATCATACTTTGAGTTATTTTACCAACATTCACATCTGATATGATAACATCGCTTTAAATGGGAAAAAACTTTTGTTTTATAAAATTAAGACTTTAGACATTATCAGAGTCTCGACTTTATAGGACTACAAACTGGTAAAAATAGGTAGGATTTAGGACTTATAATGACTAAAAATAGGACTAAAAAAGTGACGTTTTAGTCATTTTTAAGCATAAAATATTAATTTTCGACATTAATTTTGTAGTTAAAATTTTTTTAATTGATTCCTAGTTTTTTGCTCATCTAATAAAAAATTGAATTTCCAACAAAGTTATTAAGTTTCAAACTCTGGATATCATGTAAACCTTTATTCGAAAAATTTTCTAAAATTCTCAATGACTTTATTTTTTCTCAATAAATTCAATTAATAATAGATAAATAAAGCAACTTTTTCAACTTTTCAAGATAAGATTCTTATAGAATTCTTCGGATTAATTTCTTCAATTCTAAGGAATTATTTCTATATCGAAACAGAAATTCATACTAAAAACTTTTTCTCTCACTATTTTTTATGTTTAAATCGATAAATTTCATTTAGTTTTCTGATATATCTTAATCTCTGAATTATCTCTGTTTATTGCTATTTTGATCAATTGCTTGTCTCACTTCAAATGAACAAAACTTCGATTTAATTATTTTGAAAATATTGATTTTAAGTTAACAAAACTGAATACTGTTATATATGATATGTAAATATTAATTACTGACTCTATTTCAGTGATTTGTTTGGATGATATGAACCACGAATGAACGGCCACTGGTCCAAAAGATCGGCAAACGGCAGTCGCTCTCATTCCTGACAATAATGTTTGATTATTGTTTATTGAAACGATCATCACTGATGTCGGACGCACTTAAGAGTAATTGACATTTCGATTATTAATTATTACGATATAAACTCAAATACAGTAAGTTAAGTGACTCTTATTTACTAACGACAAAAATGTGACTAATGATAAACTAAATCATATTAAATACGAGTCCGGTTTAGTTTCATATCAATTATGCCTATGCTGTAAAAATAAGCCGAATTTCACAACTATTCATTTAAGTTAAGCTCATTCTTGTTAAGCAAAAATTATCGCAACTTAACATTTATTTTCTTTTGGTCAAATTTTTTCAATGGATTTTTCTAATAATGTTTATTTTAAAATTTTCCAAATTTTATGATAAGAACTTCATTTTTTAAGAGAGTTCAAAAACTGAATTCTGTTATATATTCTAAAAAAATGAAACAAAATTTTTACTCACAATTTATGTGTAAAACTACTGATGAACTAATGAATGTTTGATTATCATTACTTGTTTGGCACTTAAGGACGGAATTCATATCACTTGAATTAATTTTATGTAAATATAGCTCACTTTGCACTCTATATTTATCTTTCAAGAAATTATTGATGAATTCATTTTTGATTGGCTCGTCATTACGAAACCAATGAATGATAGGCAGAGGTTTTCCTAATTCGGGAAAAAATGAAATCTTGTTATATTTAGAAAGAAATAATTTTTATCTCTAATACCTCCATATGATTCACACAGAAAGGTAGCATTTGAGCCTTCGTCTAATAAAACGCTATTATTTAAAATTTGTTGTTCACTATTTTTATCACTTTTAATTTTAATTATCACTTGATTTGGTGGCACTGAAAAAATACAATATAAGTAAACTTTGAGTTAGTTTTCGATAAACCTTTGAATTTTCGTAAAAATATTATATCGCGTAAAAAATCTAGTTTAAGGCCTGCACAAAATAAGCATCAATTCACTAATTTTTGGTTTCGGACCACATCTACTAACAAATCAGTCCTTTCTCTGTCATTAGAAATAGAAATTGAAGAGAAATTTTGCTCTTACTAGCCTGCGTTAAGCCTAAAAAACTGATTACTTGTACTTTTTTCATAAAAACAAATCAAAATAACATTTAAAGATTTGTTAAGATTTGTGCTGTCAGTGAATGTTATTCTTAGGTTTTAGTTGAAATAATTTTCATTTCTAAATAAAATTATAGCTTTAGAAACTTTTGGTTTCTTTTCTTCAAATGTTGATAAAAAACAAATTCGAATTGATTAATGAGTGAACAAAAGCGATGATACAATGAGGTCAAAGGTTTTTCTGCCATATTTGCCAAAAATATTCTGCAATTGATTAATGTCTTAACAATAAATCACAAACCGATAACATTGAGTGAGACAACACTAATCGTTGTTCGTTTCCACTTGAAGTCAACGCGACACCAATACTGTCCGTCATCGGAATCAATAATCGGGTCAATAGTTAGCAATGCGGGCTCTGCCGTTAAATTAAAACTGATTCTTCCATTGTACTGCTTATCAATAAAATGTTTAGCGCTATCGAGTGCTATATTATTATTTTTAATACTTCTGGCGTCTACGCTATAAATGGGCGAACCAGAAATATCTCCTCCTCTATACCATAGAATTAATGTTATTTCATCTGCAGAATGAGAAGAGACCCTTATATCACATGGAATTGAAGCTTTTCCTCCAACCACTGTATCGACGTCTTGAAAAACTGTAGAAAAATTTTTCATTTTTTTTATCAATGAATTAAATTTACTTTAAAAGTTTCATTAAAAATAATACTTTGATGTTGTGATCCAATCATAGGCTGTTTAATGCTGATTGCTGTCAAAGGATCTGAATAAATGAATTATACAATTTTTAATCGAGTTAATGAATCAAAAAAAGTAATTATTTTAGAAATGAGAGACAAAAATATATGACAAAATAAAATTAGTTTTGAGCTAATGATGAGATTTTTATTATCATATTAAGTGCTTCAGAAATGTATGATTTCATTGAAAATGAAATGTTGACATAAAAATTTCAATTAATGTAAGAAATGAACCAGTCTTTAAGAAATAAGAAATACTGAACAAAGTTTTTAAAAATAATCTCTTGTTAACTTTGAGCGCTAATTAAGAATGTTTCGAAACAGAGCTAAGTTTTAGTTTAGAAATTCATAATCGATTTTTTCTTGAGTTAGTTTTTTATGTGAGCTTAAAGTTAGTTTGAGTTCTTCAGAAGAAGCCTTTTTGACAAATGTATTTGATAGTCAAC
Source organism: Malaconothrus monodactylus (assembly GCA_034697245.1). Lineage (NCBI taxonomy): Eukaryota > Metazoa > Arthropoda > Arachnida > Sarcoptiformes > Malaconothridae > Malaconothrus > Malaconothrus monodactylus. The sequence goes on from JAQIWZ010001094.1 coordinate 13,058, forward strand.
TAATGTTTTGAAAGCTTTATATTATAGTTCGTTTCGAGATTATTTTAAGGCACTCGACATTTTCAATGAATATTCATTTACTTTAAATAATCTTTGAGGGATTGAGATCTTATGATAAATAGAATTCAAAATTTTAAATAGTGTTTCAAAAGGTTTATTTAGTTCAAAGAATAATCATTATTCTTAGTACTCAAATGAGTCATTCAGTTATTTAAACTCTTCTGAATAAATTTGAGAGAAGAAAATAAAATTAGTAAAAAAATTAGTACTAAAAAAGAAAAGAAGCATCGCTTGTAATAAGAAAATGGATTATTTATTTGATCGTTTTATCTATTTGTCAACTTTTCGAAACTACTCTTAAGTTTAATGTTTCGTAATAACTATTCATTAATTATTTGCTTTAATAAATATTCATATTTCGATATTTTCTTATATAAGTTATTAAAATGAGGGAAAATTCAAATTAAAGTTCAAAAATCATGAAAATTCGTTCAATTTTGATATTTAAAAATAAAACTTTGAAGTTCAGTAAATACATCATAAAAAGCAAAAAAAAAAATCATCTGAAGATTGAACTGAAGTTTCATTTTCTTTAGTCGAAAAGAAAATGCGAAGTATCGTGTT
>JAQIWZ010001095.1:0-13681 GCA_034697245.1 Malaconothrus monodactylus
CGGCTGAATAAAAATAAAGTCTATTTTTTTCATTTCGTTTCGTATTATTTGACTTTAAAATTATAGCTCAAAAAAGTTTTTTACGTGTAAAATATCTGAAAGTTTTTAATGATTACTATTTATATAATGTATTCAACTTTTAGAAAAACTTATTTTAATTGAAAATTTTAAATTTGAATCATTAAAGTATAGCTGAAAAAAAGTTTGATTTGGTTTTAAATATCGATGAACTCAAACTTTCGAAAGTGTTCTTTTATTACAACTTCTCTATTGAAATCTAAGTTTAATTTATTTAGAACTGAACATAAATAAAGTTTAAAATAAATAAAATACACTTAAAAAATGAAGAAAATTGAATTTGTTATAAAGAGTTTGTGCTTTTTAACAAATGAGTCTTTGATGAGTTGAAAAGATTTATCAAATGTTGAACAATATAATGAGCGCGTAATACACAAGTTCTTACGATTGTTGACCAAAGTTTGAACTCAAATAATCGATTATTTGTTGCTTTAGAAGTAGTTTTAGCGTTGACTGAGTTATAAATAATTGAAAAGATTTGAATCAAAATGAGTGAAGCAATGATTTATAGTAGAAGTGTATGGAATGGATGGCTCGCAAATGAATGCGTTAATAAAAAAGATTATAAGCGCGCGATTCACTGCTATAATAACGCAATAGAATTGTATCCTTTGGAATATCGATATTTTGTTAACCGCTCCTATTGTTACGATTGTCTCCAAATGTATGACATGGCTCTCAAAGACGCGGATATGGCTCTAATGATAAATCCACTTCGAGGGAAGTGTCACTTTCGTAAAGGAAGGGCTTTGACTGGAATGAAAAGATTAGAAGAGGCACAGATTTGCTTTTCTAATGTCTTGCAATTGGAACCAAATGATTGTCCAGAAGCTAAAAGTGAGTTATTGGCCATCAGAAAGATGGCCGTTCAACACTTAGGAGCCAATTCAAGAACTGCTTACGAAGTGGCCAATCGAACCATTGATATCAATGAAGCCATTAATGCGTTCAAAAAGTTAGAAAACTTCAAGAATGACGACAAATCATCAGATAAGCAAAAATGGAGAACAAAAAGATCGAATAAAAGTCAAAACTCTTCAATGAAGTCGAAGAGCACGTCATATGGAAGACAACAACAAAGTTATTCTCGTTCTGAGATGAGTATCAAAAATGAGAAAAACGTTTCACAAATGAATAAAATGACGCCAAATGATAGCTCCGATACGAAATGCCATCACTCGACTGGTACTCAATCAGTAGATGTTCTCAAGAAACTCAGCGATTTTCTGCTTACTATCGATGAAAACATCAGAGAAGATAAGCTTAAAAATAACGAATCGGAAAAAATTGAAAGTTTGAAAGCTGAGAGTCCTATAAGAATAGAGGAAAGGGCTGAACAAAAGTGTTCAATAGATGACAATAAGTCAATTAAATCGTTCGCCAGTGATTCGAATCAAAGCAATGACTCGAGATCGAGATCTGCCTCTAATAGAAATAACAGGAATGGAAAGAAAAATTGTAATTTGGATCAAATCGATGAGATTTGGGAAGAAACTAATGAACGATCGATTACTGTTCGATCGAATAATTCGGTCAATTCAGAGTTAATTAAATTCATTTTTCCATTTGATGAGTTGTTATCGATATTTCTAATTAATTACAGGCCAACAAATCCGTGGCGTTTTAAAGGACTTTGGATTTATAATGTAATACCCAATCATAACAGTAAGAAAATATTGCGTCAAATGTTGAGTAAATTCGGGAAAATAACTTTTTCTGGATTCATTCCTGACACTACGACCGCAATCGTCGATTTCGATAATCCAGAGTCTCCTCGACTGGCAATGACTGAACTACAGGTAAATAAATATACAATTGAAATAATTTTGTTTAATTCGATTGATTACTGAAAGGGCGTTAATGTTCCGGACATTTGTGTCAAAAATGAGAGGTTGAAAATCAAATTCCGTCCTTTGGATCATTCAAATAGGAGCTATCCATCATTTAGTTCTGTGATTGATTCTAAAGAACTAAACAATGAATGCTATTTCTGGAGAACTACTGGATGCCAAAGAATACAAGTTTGTAGACTTAAACACATCCCCGCCAATAAAGGTGTCGATTGTCAGCCCTGGTATGCTTTCGTTTCTATATAAAAATGTTTAATTCTATGTTTTTTTCAATCGAAATTCTGATTTGTTTCGAACAATAGGATGCAAAATACAAAAGATCGATACAAACACAGAAAGAGATACGAATCTCTCTGAAGTTTGTTTTAAGACCTAATCGGATCGCAGAACATTTTGTTATTATTTCACAAATCCTTCAATAATTTGTTATTTACATAAATTTAAGACTTGTTTATTAGTTAACTTGAATTTTTGACTCATTAATAAATTTTTAAATAAAATTTTTCGCAATAACTTGTAGTTTATTTAATAGCTGTCAAACGCACTTAAAGTAACTTCTGATCGATTTTAATTATAATTCAACCAAAAGTTGAAGAAATGTGTGAAACTTTAAGTGAATTGTGAATGGTTTAAAAACTCAGAAAATTATCCGCGAATACATTTCAATAGCAAGTCCGCATCTACTGCACGATTACCTCAATTCAATTCTTTGTTCATTAAGTTTTTAAAATTTCTATTCAAATGATAACACAATTCTTCAATTTTTATTATTTTTTGGAAAAAAGGCTTATTTTATTTAAATTAAAAATGAATTTTATTAATCAATTTATTGTTATTTTGAAATTAAAATTCAATTTATTATAAATTATAAGATAAAGAAAATGTTTTAATATGTAAAAAGTTTTCAATAATTCAGCTGTTGTTATCAATACTTATTTACAAAAGGTTCAAATCCTAATCAAAATTTCAAACTCTATAGTTTGGATTTTTACGCAATATTACAAACCCTTCGAGTACTGGCGTTAACGGCAAATATTCTTCGGTTGCGAGTTCTGCTCTTTCTCCTAATGCTAACAAAACAGGAGTTGTGTGTGTTTGAAATCCAGTAATAGTTTTAGGTTTACCCGCCTGTCCGACCACATCAACTGCTTGTCCAACTCTTACTGGAACTGGTAATGGATTTAAGTCTTCGCTAAAAGTGATTAACATTCGCGGCTGAATAGCAGTTACGATATAATATAATAAGTAGTGAGACTTCAAAATAGTTGACTTCACGTCTAAAAGACTTAAAACAGTTGACAAAATGCCGGCCAAAGCGGTGGGCATTAATAGTTGTCGATCAGAATTAAATGGAGACAAAGTGAGAGTTCCTTTTCCCAAATGAGTTAAACCTTGTGCTAAACGAACCATAAAAAGACAGTTTTGTTCTTTGCTGTGATATTGAGCCAATTGCCTCAACATTGTGGCTAATCTCGCATTATTAGTTCCGGCGCCGATCAATCCCATAGCGAAGATTGCATTACAGGCAACGTCTGTGTCCGCGTCGTGACTGAATTTACTCAATGTTTCCAAAATATTAAGCTTTGGATTCGATACCGAAATCAAGGCTAAAGAGAGTGGAACTGCTCTTTTTATCATTGGTTCGCCATATCTTAACAAATGACCGAAAGTACGAAAAGCCATTTCACAACTGATATCCTCTGCCATTGCTATCAAACCGATGCCAATAGTGGCGACTGCCTGTTGCCAACCAGAGTCTGGTGTTTCTGTTTTGCTAGTCGTTGTACTCGTCTTCTTAGTTGAAGACGAAGAAGTCGAAGCACTAGCCGTCTGTTCTTCGCTATCTTTTTCACTTTTTTCCGAACAAATGTGAAGTAAATTCTGTATTTTAAGAACATTTCCTGTCGCAGCGTATGCGCAGATGTCAACTAAAGTGGTCGACAAAGCTTTGAACGAAGCGTTTTGTATGATTTCGAGCGCCGCTTGTATTGCGTCAGAGCTCTCCTGTTTTCCCAAATAGCAGAGTCCGAGCGCTAATGGCAGAAATCGTGCGAAATTATCTTTCACTTCGAGATCAGGCTTTTCGATGAGGACTTGCATTATGCTTGAGGTGACGTCTCCATTGCCTGAACCGACAGCTATTAACCCACACGAAAGAGCTGTCACTCCTATCACTTCCAAAGATGACTTACTGTCAGACATAACGGGCAACAGGACTGAGAGAACATCACTACGATTAGATCCAGCATAAGCCAAACCCAAACCAATTATAGCTCCAATTCTCATTTGCATCGAATTATGTGTCACGTAATCGACGAGTAAAGCGAGCGCTGGATCGCAATCATTACGAACTCCACAGTTAACAATACCACAGGCCAGTAATGCGCCCGCTTTTATGTTATCTTCACTCGAATAGAGATATTTGTCAATCTGTGCGAGTCCTCCGTCGACATCCCATAACAGAATGAGCCCTAAAGAAGCGGTTGCGCTCAACATTCCGTGATCTTTGTTCTTATAAAGCCATTTGTTTCCCTCTTCACACAACAGAATCTTGTCTTTACCAAAAGCTGCGTTAACGAATCCATTAACGAAAGAAGAGGCCAAATTGGCTCTCGCGGAGTCCACGGCCCCACCCGTCCCAAACGGTGGTCGCGAAGGATTCTCTAAATGCGTTTTGTAGATATCGTCCGGTGTTTTGGGTTCCATTATATCGAGTTCTCGCGCGAGTTGTAGGAAATGAGTATTTAATTGTGTGTTAGATATGATTTCCAACAGATCTTGATTTTCGATGTCATCCATTAAGAAGATCTGTTGTCTTCCAATCATAAAAGACATCTGTTTCTGAATGGAAACATCAGTACATATTTTGAAGATGTGTTTAATTTGGTTCAAGTCTTGCAACTGCATCGCTAAACGTAAAGCTTCTGTCAATTTATTGAACTTAATAAATATATTGAGCGCTGTTTTCAACAAATTAGTGTTTTCGGGGTCGGGAACGAAAGGCACACAACTCGTCAAATAGAGACACACTTTTTGACATAAGTCTTCAGTATCGATATAGTTTTCGAGTAAATCTAATCTTTCGATTTCCATAAGAAGATCAGTCGCTTCTGCCTCTGCGTTGTGTATCATATTATAAGGGATTATATCGCGAACTAATCCCAAAAGGCTTTCTTTCTTCTCAGGAGTGATGGCATCCGATTGCCATTCGTTAGCGATCTCTCCCGACAGATGTCTGACATATTCGTGACCCCAACTCCCGATCGGCTCATGACTTCCACAGAGTCTATACTTAAGCGAATCGCCAGAAGTGTTGACCGAATCACCAGTGGTCATAGTCATTGCCATAATTGATATGATGTCTGCCATAAATCGTTTGGTTTCGTCAGAAGGCATGGATTCATACAATTGTTTGAGAGTATCGTAATGTGGTCGCAAAAACTTTAGTGGTTTTGGCACTGAAGTCATAGAAGTGGTCGCGCTTTTGATTTGTGATCTCAACGACTCTAACGCTGGAATATATAGCGAATGATCCGACTCTTTGAGTCTCGTGACCAACATCTCTAACTCTTCCTGAAGTTGTTTGTCTTCATCGCTAAGTTCTGGTTCTTTCTCTTCGATCGGCTTTTTATCCTTTTTCTCATTCGACTCTTTCTCTGATTTTGTTTCGTTTAAAGTCTTTTCTTTCATTTTGTCTTATATTTTGATTTTAATTTTCAAACTTTAAGTTAAATTTGATTTTAAATTATTATTAATTCAAACAATTAATTAAACTTTTATTATAAATACTTTTGTCTGAACTCAAAACGACTTATAAATGAAACTCAATTCAATTCAATAATAAGTGTTGAATAAGTGCTGATTCATTACTATTGAAAGAATAGGGTTTTGCAAATCATTCGTTTTCATTGTGAAAATAGTTTTATTTCAATCGAATATTTTGGTCTTTTATAAGCTTTCACTTAAGTTCACAAATACATGTCATGTGTTTAAAAAAGGCAGAAATTTACGTACTTTTGATAAATGTTTTCGAGTTATAGAAATACACTCTTTTATTATCTAATAAAATATAAAGCGCGAGATTATGAATAAATTCATAGAATTTATTGCTATCAAAACTATTGATTAATTGTCTAATTCTTCAGAATTTGGTCAAAAGTTCGAATTGTTTGAAGAATGGAATTGTCTTCTAATAAGAAAAGCGAAGAAATTAAGAGAAAAGTTTATTCACTTCTAATCAAAATGCAATCAAAGCGAACGATTGACCAAAACTTTTACGAAGAGTTTGTCTCAACTGTTATTCAAATATTCAAAGCATTCATTGAATACATTGAAAATCAATTGATTAATAAATACAACGAAACCAATGATTGGGTCAATTCTCAAAAGAAGATTCAAGTTTTGGATTATTTGTTGCAATCAATAAATAGTTTAGAATTAGATTTAAATGAATCAAAATTAGAAGAAGAATGAAATCCAATAATTTGATTTGAAACTTATTTTAAAAATATAATTTATTCTAAATTCATATAAAGTTTATAATACATTATTTAATACTTTAGTTAAAAAACATTTTGTTTTTAATGTTCACAATTTTTTTGTTGTTATAATTAAATGAGTTTTATATTAAAATTTTAAAATATTAAGTTTATAAATATTTTTTTAATATTTAGAAAATAAAATACATTTATTATATTAAAAACTTATATAAAAAATGATTGTCATTAAACTTGAGTCCATTGAGTTGGAGGTGAGAATCGGTGCGAATGAGGCGGACGTGCAATAATAGGCCCTAAAAATGGATTGAATTATTGATTAAAATAAACTTTAATAATTAAATGAATAAAATTGAATACCATTGACATTATTTGATGAGTTATTAGTGTTAGAACTGGTCTTATTTTTGGTTTTGGTTGATTTAATTCGGAATCCTTTGAAAGCATTGGTAAATTTAGAAAAAGTTCCAGAATTAAGTTCTTGTTGTGATAGAGAGTGAGAATTAGAAGCACAACCAGAACTCATATTTTTGGTCAATTCATTCTTTCGAGTCGTATTTTTGGCGACCGAACAATTATTTGTAATATTACGCTCTTTTTCGTCTAAATTTGTTTTATTTTGTTTACTTAATTGTTCAGAACATATATTATTATCATTTGATTTATCGACATTTCTTACGAAATTAGCAGCAATTCTATCAGTGTTTGACTTTTCACTCCTATTCATGTTATTATTATTATTATTATTACTATTATTATTATTATTATTGTTGTTGTTTGGAATATTAGTTGAATAAATATTTTCATAATTAGGTTTGAATTGAGGATAAGGGCATTGGATTTGACCCACAGGACTGACGGGCATTTGAATGTGACGCAGATTCGGAACTGTCATAAAACCTCTTCTGCCATATATTGTGTCATAAAAAGGAAGAGTAGAGTTGATGCCATTATTTCTCAATTTCATAACATCGAAATAAGATTGAGTGAAGTTATTATGATTACGAGTATTTTGTAGGGAAACACCATTTGGTTCGAGTGGTTGTGTTGTTCTATACTTTGGCAAAACTGATTCATAAATGTTTGTATTCGATATATTAATCATTTTTGGCATATTATTAACATAACTATCATTCAAATGTTCGCTATTAACTAATACTGAATCGGAAACTAAATTAGGAGAAGATATATTACATCTTCTTTGGCCTAAAGGCTCATAAATGTTATTTTGTATGTTTGGATTCACATCATTTGATTGACGTCTCGGTAGAGCCACCGAAACAATTAGTCTGCCCTCAGAAGGATTTGGCACTGAATTAAATGTTTCGTCAACGATGTGCTGATATGTTCGCGGAGGCTTTGGAGGAGCGTGAGAATGCATTTGAGATTGAGGTGGCATTGAGTGCGAGGCAAGAGCTAATTGTGGGTTTTGATGAACCTGTTGTTGTTGTTGTTGGAAATGTTGTCGTATCTGTTGCTGTATCTGTTGATGATTGTGATGATAGAACTTTTGATCAGCTAATTGTGAATGAATGGTTTGTGCACTGAATTGAGGCATTTCTATCACTTGCCTCTGATTTGACTGAAATGTTTGCGATGGCTCTAAAGAAGGCTCTAATTTATGAATCATTGGATTATATTCTGAATATAATTGTTGTTGATTTTCATCAGGATGTTTATGAATTTGATTTATTCCTTGAAAATTAATGTTCATTTGTTTTTGTTGTTCGTAATAATTTGTTGGCAGTATTTGCTCACTATTTGTATAGATTTCCTCATTTCTCGATTCATTACTTATGAACTCTTGTTGATTGCCTTCAATAAGAGATCTCGAATTTCTGGAATTATCTTTAATACTATGATTCCTTTGAAGAGAACTACTGGTCGATCGCGACCGCACTATTGGTGGTTCTGAAACCGCGCTTTGGTTCTCGAATATGGCCTTTAGTTTTGCAATACTCGGACGTCTTATAACGGTTGCTTTTCCAACAAGCCTTTCGTGTCGGACTTCTTCGCAATGATTCGCAGAATTGGTTGCATTAGGCGTTGATATCGATTCAGGCATCGGTTTAACAATATTTTGAGGAATATTATTATGAGCAGCACATATAACACTGTCCTTTCTATCCTCGTTATCAATGGAATCATTGTTATCACTGCTATCATTAGAGCTCATTTGTTGATTGACATCATCCAAGAGTTCTTTTCTCATGAGGGGCTCTCCATCGCAGTCAATATTTTCATAAGTGTGCGCGTCAATCATTTTTAATTGTTGCTCAAAAAGAGTTGCAACTGCTTTATAGCAAAGCATATATTGTTCTACAGTTTGAACCATTGCTATTCTTTGTTTTCGCATTTCTTTTATGATTGAAAACAAACTAAAATCTAATGATCACAAAAATATTTAAGTTAGAAAATTATCGTTAAATCATTGATATTCAAGCTTTCAATACCTTCTCTTAGTTTTCCAGTTCTCAATAGAGCCCAAACGTAATCAATGCTACAAATAGTTCCAGTTCTTCCACAGCCAGCACTGCAATGAATAAGTATTGGTCGCGCTTCTGAGGCCTGAACGTCACGCATGAGTCGAACCAATTCAAGGATTGGGTGGACAGAAGTGGGCACTCCGTGATCGGGCCAAGTCTGGTAATGGAACTGACAAACTGTACGCTCCGTCGAATCTGCCGTCACTTTCAAAGTGCGGACCAGAAAATCAGGACAGACTTGTCTCCACTTCACTAACTCTACTGTAATTACAAACTTAACAATTAGAAAGACTTTTATTTTAAGACTTAAATATATGAATACCAGTAATATTTCCGTATTGTTGTCGCTCTTCATTGTCTTGAGGCCAATAAGACTCACATTTGTATTTTCCGGCCTCTCTTTCATTACAAGCCATCACAATCACAGTGACATCTGATTCCCAAATCATTCTCCAGAAGTCGACAACAGTGTTAGGGAGGGGTCCTTGAGCTGCGATATAGCTCTTCAGTCCTGAAGAACCTCTAACATAGTTGGCGTTCATATAATCAGAACCCGGAACTCCTGGATATTCAGAAAGTATGACTCGGCTGTGATCGTCTTCATTACATAAAACACAAAACTTTATTAATATTTAATTCAAAATTAATTAATAAAAATTAATAAAAATGATTGATTACACGGAAGAATATCTTTATATCTGTTCTTTTTTCTGTTGACATCATTTTCGCCTTCATTTGAGCCACAATTGGGATCAGTTTTGAGCGATTCAGTCAACTCTTTGAGAGCTTGAAATTCTCTAATATAGAGATCGATTGAGTCATCGCTTGAGTTGAGGGACAATTTGTGTCGAGATTCAAGTGTTTGATAATGATTGAGAAAATTACGTAAAACTGACTTTAAGGACACTTTCACCATATCTTACAATTAGATCAGATTTTCATCAAATCTATTATTACTTTTATTTTTATTAATTATTTATCAATTATTTAATACTTTTTTATTAATTAATTAATTAGTACAATAAAAATAATACAATAATCAAAAAATAAGATAACCATTGAATGAGTAATTGATAAATAAATACTCCATTTATGAAATTCCAGACATTCTTCACATGTCTTTCAATACAAATGAGAACAACAATAATAGAGAAACGGCTTCTCTCGGACTCAAACATAACTATTTATTAACACAATTGATAACTATTAGGAGTCATCCATATATTATGTGGCACTAAAATTGAGGTTTTCTGGACCCCCATATGTTACTTGGACTCTTGACCCCTATCCACCCCCAAACACTGCTACGTAATATATAGATGATTATATAGTTAGGGAACTATTACGCTTTGAGATACAGTATTTGGTTTCAGTTTTGAATTTAGTATTTCATTGATTTTTTAAAGTATTGATAACTTCGTCAATAAAATAAACATTTAATAAATTGTTAATATATTTAAGAAATAATTGAACCAAAAAATAATGAATCCTTTGACGTAAGTCTTATTTATTGTTTTGATTAATAAATTAATTATTATTTTCAATATTTACGTAACTATTGCATCATTTAATTAATAATTCAATTATTTTCAAAGTAATGTCCGAAACATAACAAAACTTAATGAAAGGGAACTGAGTCTTGGAATAGATTTAAAGAATTCATGGCATAATATGTATCGCGAGAGCGCCTGGGTTTTCATCGGAGGTCTAAATTACGATATGAGTGAAGGCGATGTCATAACTGTGTTCTCACAATACGGAGAAGTGGTTAACATTAATTTAGTTCGCGATCAAAAGACTGGAAAGTCTAAAGGATTTTGCTTTCTTTGTTATTCCGACCAAAGAAGTACTATTTTAGCGGTCGATAACTTTAATGGCATTAAACTATTGAATCGAACCATTCGTGTCGATCACGTCGCCAATTATCGAATGCCTAAAGAACACGAAGACACCGATGCCGTAACTAAACAGTTGTATTCTGAAGGATGTGCTCCAAAAGAGATGACACTTCCAGTCAGTGGTAAACAAGAAGGTAATAAACAAATACTTGAAATTAATATCAATATTAAAAATGAGAAAAAAAGGAAACATAAAAAATCTTCGAGTGAATCGTCGTCTTCTTCTTCTGATTCTCATTCAAAAAGAAATAAAAGTAAATCTAAGAGAAAAGAGAGAGAATCTAAATATGATAAACAAGAAAAGTGTTCATCTGATAGAAGATATAGAAAATATGAGAGCAGTAAATATGACAGAAAAAAGTGTGACAATAGCCACAAATATGATAAGGAAAAAAGTAGAAATGATTCAAAATCAAAATATTATTGATTTAATAATTGTTTAAGACAATTGACAATTTAATTAATTGTTTGTAAACCATAAGGAACTGAAGCCTTTTATTAACTTTTACATAATAAATAAAAATTAAGATTGAATTATACCTAATAAGTGACAATAAGTAGCATTAAATAAAAGAGTTTTTAAAATATAGCTTAAAGATTATTAAGTCATATAAAATGTCACTTTATTTTTAAAAAATTAATGAAATATGATATAAAAAAATCATGCGATTTGTTGAACACAAATTGAGAAAATGATCACAAATGCAATGATTAAATGCCTTAAAAATTGTTTAAATGCGGAATTAATTATAGAGTATATGTAAATCAATCAAATGCGTGGCGGAGAGGAGAGGGCCTCGACCATCGAAACGCGATAATACCTGAATATAATAAGATTTGATAAGTATTTAACTTAATAGACAATTGAAATGAGATTGAGAATGGACTCACTTATCAGAAGCATATTTTTGTTGAATCGCTTGTTGTGGATGTTTAGAAGCGAAGTGTTGCATCTTATGAAGTGCTTCAATGCATGACTGACGATCAGATAAAAGATTCTTAACGTCTCCATTATTTTGTTCCCTTTCGAGTAGAACTGACTTTTCTATAAAATCACCACTGATTTGTTCGCGAAAACCAAGAGTTTGAGCCGAAAGAATAATTGAACAAATGGCTATTTCGCTGGGAAAGTATTGCAAAAAGGGTTCGCTTTCCAATAAAGTTAAGTAACACAAATACTAACACAAAATTTCAATCATTGAGTCAATCAATTTATTTTATCAACCATTTAATAAAACAAATTATACCTTTGAGAGATGTTTAACGCTTGTATCCAGAGATAAATCTGAGCCAAACTTTTCCACGAAGTAATATATTGTTGGCGGTGAAACATCGAATTGCAAAGCCTTTATTAATAGTTTTTAAATACATAATTGATTGATAAAATTTTTTTATCAATTTAGTCAAAACGCGGTTATAGTTTGAACAGAAAACAGTTAAGAGTTAATCAGAAAGTGATAGTTAAACAAAATGATTACCTTAAGTATAAGTTTTTCCATATTCAAGATCTGTAGTTTTGAATAGGAATCATCGGTTATATACACAAATTCGCCCAAATCTGGAGGATATATCTCTTCATATTTAGATGCAATAAATAGAGCAGCCGTTCCTTTGTTAAAGAGATGAACGAACAAAAAAAATTAGGCAATAGAAAAATGGCTCAAATAATAGTGGAATTGAGTAAAAAATGATTCATACCGAGTAACTGAAAACTTTGACGCGAGACCGACATTATAGAAAGAAATCTAATGTCGAAATAAACGAATAATTAGTTAAGGATTAGATATGAAGCTAACAAACCTATCGATATAATTGACAGCCAAGAAGAGAGTCTCATCGAGTAGTTTGTATTCTTCTGTGACCTCAACCATCCAATCAATTAAAATGCTTCTCATTTTAGCGTTAATTTCTGGCTGTTTCGCGACATAGAAAGGGTCGGCCATTAATTTCCTTTCATAATAGAGAAGGTATTTATGAACTTCATTATTGTATTCTTTACAACTTGAAAGCGCTGTCGCATCAAAACTACGCGTCACTTCAGAAGTTTGTTCAGAATTAGATTCATCTTCAAGTTCTTCGTCCACTTCTTCGTCAGTTTCAATCAACATAAAAGACTCTTCACAAGTGATTTCTAGATCGCAAGTCAGCTCTTCGTTGAGTTCTTCTTCGATTGCGAGTGAATTCAAGGCAATCAAAGAATGGTCATTTTGTTCGCTTGGCTTTAATTGTTTGTTCTTTTCTTGTTCTGTAATGGAATCACAACTAATATTGAAATCGTTTTCCTTAAGCGATGAATCGATTTCATTGTCTGATTGATCGCAATATATCTGAAAATCAGCAGATTTTTGTTCATTATTTGCCACATAATTAGCTTTTGTTGATTTGATGGGTTCCTGATTTGTCTTAAGTGTATTACCAGTTGATGCAATTGACCACAATTTGTGATTATTATTAGAGTAATCGCGCAATCGTTCGAAAGGAAATCGTTTTGAGTTATTGTTATGATTGGCAACAGATATTATGTTTCGAGACTTGGAATCAATTGGTGCCAAAACTCGTCTCTCATTTATAATCGATTTTGGGTTAACTCTACTATTAATTTGGATATCATTTTCATCACTCGTTTGTGACATTTCATAGATTTGGTTCATTTGATCGCTTGACATATCGAGGCTTTCAATACTTCAATAAATATTAACAGTTATTAAATAATTATATAAAAAACAATATCATTGATAATAAAAAAATAATAATTACATTAAAATTTAAACCAATTTAATGACCAATAAAAGTGATAATAAATGATTTGTAAAAGAAATCATTAATTAATTAATGAAAGCAATGAATATTTGAATTAAAGGTATTAATAGTAA
>JAQIWZ010001096.1:0-13673 GCA_034697245.1 Malaconothrus monodactylus
AATTTTTTCAACAAAAAAGTAATCAGAGTCAACAAAATTCAAATTTAGGTTCAGTTTTGTATAACATGTTTAAGACTGTTGAATTTTAGCGCCAATTATTTGATTCGTAGTTATTGTTGTAGTGAAGGAGGAGTTCATTATTACCCAATCAATTGCTTTCAATTGTATGACATGTTCAAAAATGTGAATAGAGTTCAAATATTATTGTAAAATATGTTTTCATTCTAATAAATGGTAAGCAAAACATTAATTAAAATCATTTGAAATCAAAAACTATTTGAAAATCATTTGAAAAAAATAATTCATTATTCAAATAAATAAATAACAAAAAGAATGAGTCAATCGTTTTGTGATAATAAAAATGGAAGCAATGAATCATTAGATCCGAAAGAATTAATACCAGAATTATGTAAACAATTTTATTTGTTGGGTTGGGTGAGCGGTACGGGCGGAGGAATGTCTATAAGAAGTGGTCAACACATATATATCGCTCCGTCCGGTATTCAAAAAGAAAGACTCAAAAGTGAAGATATGTTTGTCATCGATATGAACGAAGAACTCATTTCAAGTCCAGATCCTCACCGAAATCTAAAGCAAAGCGAATGTACGCCTCTTTTCATGACTGCGTATAGACTTCGAAGCGCTGGTGCTGTCATTCATTCGCATTCAATTAATGCCGTTTTGGCTACTCTTATATCAGATGGAAATGAGTTCCGAATAACTCATCAGGAAATGATTAAAGGCATTAAGAAAGGGTCCACTAATGAGAGCCATCGATTCGATGAGACACTAATTGTGCCCATCATTGAAAACACTCCTTTCGAGAGAGACTTAACCGACAGAATGGTTGAGGCCATTAATAGCTATCCCAACACTAATGCAGTTCTTGTGCGAAGACATGGAGTTTATGTTTGGGGCAAAACGTGGCAAATGGCGAAAACTATGGCTGAATGTTATGACTATCTATTCAACGCAGCCGTTCAGATAAAAAGACTTGGATTAGATCACACTTTGAAGCCTTGATAAACAAATCAATGTTTATATTATTTTTATGTTTTTGTTCTAACCTAAAAACCGATTTACAAATTAATAGTTTGTTATGTTTTATATTAATTAATGAAATAATTGTTCATATAGTCTATTGAAATTAAATTTATCTAATTTTGAACCACTATATCATAGATAAAAATTTTTATCTTAAGTCACGTCCGGAATAGTGAGTGAAAAACACAAAGAGTTCACACATTCGCTCAGTTTTATTGAGTAATAGAACCAAATGTTAGAAATGAAGACCTTAACAAATGTTATCTTTTATTTTCAAATAACTGGATTAGAGCTCGATTTGTTTAAAAATTACACATAAAATAAGATAAGCATAAAATAAAACCTTTTCATTTGGTTTAATAGAAAAATAACTGTTTTCTTAACTCTTAGTTTATATGAAATGATTTCTGAAATAACCCACCATCACGTAATATGAGCCTAAAAATTAGTTTAACGAATGGTTTAACTATTGGTTTAACTAACATTCAAATAAAAAGGCCCGCATTTTCATAGAAATTAAATATTAATAATAAACGAAATAACAATTCTTTTGTTTATTAATTTGATAGATGTTTATAATTGTAAAAATTGACAATTTATAAAATAATACCCAATATTACTATTATTAATAATACTATTATTACGTATTGTTTATTGTTTTGAATACCTTTTGTCATAACTAAAAAGTTGAAATTATAAGTGTTTTAATAAACATGATATCTCACGAATCGTTATTACAGAAATTATTTCATATAAATTTTTATTTGAAACTAACATTTTTGTGGTTAATCGCAAAACCAAATAGTAATTGAAATACAATTAATTATAGTTTAATCCTTTTATCTTCAAATTAATATATCCTCAAAGCCTAAACCACTTGAATTCTAGTTAAATATCTAAATGGTTTTTGTTTTTCAATTATCTGTTAATCGATATTTCATTTCAAATTGAATCTTAAATTCCGGTATAAAAGCGATTTCGATATCGAATATCTAAAGTTTTGACTGAATTTGAAAAATCTATAAAATGTGCGAATGATTCCAACTTAAAATTGGTTTTGATTTATTTGCATTAAATCAATCAATTTAATTGAAGAAAAAAATAATTTATTAAGGTTTAATTAAATTTCTATTCGATAATTGATTGATATTTTTGACAGATATGAATAATCGAGATTTGGAAATGAAGTAAACCTAATCCTCGATTGAAACCAACAAGTTTTCTGAGGTTAAAAAACTTTTTCAAATAGCTTTGTAAGTTTGGTTATCTCTGGCTTTGGAAAGGGCGTCACTTCAAGTGACACTAAAAGTAAAGTCAAGGCAAATGTGATCATTATTGAGATAACTTCATTGAATTGGCTTTCATTATAAACAAATGATTTCATTTTCTCAAGTTCAGACTCAGATTCACTCAAGTCTACGATTCAAAGATGACAAGTGGCAAAAAAGTGGGTTTGACTTTCAAAAAGATAGAACTAACTGTTCCATCACTAGAAGAAGTGAGAGATGTTCTTCAGAAGGGACTAAAACAATATTTTGAAACAATCGATGTTTCGATTGTGAAATGTCCTGATTTACGACAAAAGCCTTTCAATTTAGCTCATAGTGGTCTTTGTGGTAATGAAAAGATAGCTGATGTCGGAGGACCTCCTTATTTGGTACCATTTCCGCAAAGAGATAAAATCTATTCACTTAAAGACATCGCATCAGTGCTTTGTATGGAAGACAACGCTTTTCTATTGGGCGCTGGCGCCGGACCTTTTCATGTAGTCAATTATAATTGTGAACTAATGCCCAATATATCGTTTGAGAAAAATGAAACCAATCAAACATTGACTAACAATAGGACTCATTTTGCAAAGGTATCAAATGTTTATTTCAGTTGAATATCAAATCACTAATCATTATATCATTGAGTTGTATTACTTTAGACATCAATTATACAGAATTGTTCGTCAATTTATTCAAATATTCAATGTTTCAAATTTTGGTACGATTTTTTTGCGAGCGTTAAAAAAATTGAGTTCTTGTTTAATGAATTTAATAAGTCATAATTATTCAAATATTGTAGTTTTGAATTGCTTCGAATATAACTTTGAGTTATTGCTTATATTCAACTTTTATTAATTTTGATATCAAATTTGGGTCATTTGACTAAAAGCCACTTAAAAGTATCATTAAAATCAATTAAAGTCAAATTTTTTAATTTAAGTAAAGTTTCAAATTAATGTGTATTAATAGGTCGACGATAGCGGCGGATGTTATCTTTCAACTGTCGACAGCATTGAATTTGGATTAATGGCAAATTTGTTCGCTTCTGAGGGCAAACCTGGAAATGTTCTGCGAGTTAATGTCAAGAAGAGAATCGGTTCCGATAATTTTGTCACAAGTATGCGAAATGCATTGAATCTGCATTTTGGCGCAAAACCTGTCAGTCTCGGAGGCGTATTCTTATTGAGATCAGGAAAGGCTAAACTGCATATTATGCCTGATTTCTCTAAAACCGCATTACAATCGAATGAAGATGTGAACAATTGGCTCAACTTTTATAATATGAAATCTCCACTCATTTGTTTGAGTGTTTTTCATTCATCCGATCCTGGATTGGACTTGAGAATAGAACACACCCATTGCTTCAGTGATCACGGAGAAGGTGGTCATTATCATTACGATACTACTCCTGATGAAGTTGAGTAAGTATAGTATAGTAACAACAAAAAAGTTTAAGATATGATAAAAACCCAAAAAGACGCGACTTTAATGATGAGTTTAGAATCTCGATCAAGTCCTAAATATGAATTTTAAAATTTACAAATTTGGATAAAGAGCTATTCATTATTCAATTTTTTGAGGTTTAAGAAATCAAGAGAATCAGATGAAGAGCTTATTTTCCACTCAATAAAAAATGTATTAGTTTCTTCAATGCGAATATAAGTAATGATACTTTTTAAAGATAAATAGAAACTCTCATATCTTTAACTCAAATAATAGTAATCAAAAACAAATTGAAGATTTTATCATAAAAGAAATTCATAATGTTTGTCTTGCGTTTCAACAAAAAATATTGAAATTTAGAGAACGCTGTTATCTTTAATTGTTTTATTTATTTTCAGATATGAAGGATATTTCAATTTAGCTAAAGAAATATACAGAATTGATGCTCCAATTGCTACACACAATATAGGAAGAGATTGAGTAAAGATAAAGTCAGATATGATGCATAACTGTTCACTTTCTAGATATTCTTAACTACCCTATAATCATGGAAATTAATGTTAATTAAATTTTTAGCTTTTATTTTGAATCGTTAAGTACTGTATTGTTATCCAAATATATACTATATATATATTTGCTTTTAGGGCGAAATTGTGAAATATGATGTTATAAATTAAATTTGAGTGAAGATTAATCTGATTAAAGCAATTTTCATACAAACCAATGAATTTACTCAGGCATTGATTTCTAGCCTGATATCTCGGATGTTCAATAGCTTGAGATCTCTATTAATATAATGAGTTCTCTTATAACCAAAAGTTTGAGTGAACGCATATTTAACAGATGTAAACGATTCAATATAAAAGTTAAAATTAGTATTCTTTACTAACTTAAAGAAAATAAGATTTATGTGAATTGAGATGATTATCACAATTTAAATAATAAAGTACGCTTTAGTCTAAATATGTATTTACATAATATTAATTGCAATTGAATATGTTCTCCATCACTAATGGTTTCATATAATAAGAAAAATTAGTGACAGCTCACAATATATCAAGTCATAAAAAATGCTAATTTAACAAAATATATTCTCTTGATGTAATCTATTAATAATAAAACTTAGAAAATAATCTAATTTAATATTATAGTTTGTTTTAGTAAATTCTTTATAGCACTGGCTTTCATCATGGGTCGAATGAAGACTTTTAATTTGAATTACTTTTAGTCAATTGTTCGATATTTGATGTTTAATACGAATTTCTCATTTGATCATATCTTCAATTTTTCTATTTGAGAGTAAAGTCTGCGATGAATTAGTTTTTGTAATACATATTCAGGCAATCACTTCATTCATTCAAATGCATATAATTGTTGAACTTTTAATTTTCACATTAGTTACGAATCTTTGGATAAAAATGATTTGACTTAATTGTAGTCGAAAACCATTAAAAGAGTTATTAAATTTCGATAGTTTTCTTCTATGAATGTCTGTCTTAGTTGTGAACTAAGAAACAGTGGCGATATGTACCGTTGAAACAGAGGGAATTTGCAAATAATAAGGATTTTCATTAAGACACGTGCATTTAAGCGATGATATATTTTTAGGCATATTTTTTAAACGCATGTATAAAAAGGCAGTCACTAAACACGACAGTATAAGTAATAGTAATAGAAAAACAAGTCCTGCAGTGAATCCTGCCGTTGAAATACATATTAAATTGTCATTTCTGTCGAATCGACTCGAAAATACATTATCGATAATATTAGTTTCGTTTTCACTCATAAGCGGTAGTGTGAAGGCCACATCTCCGGGCGCCACCACTTGAATTATTCTCTCGGTCTTGATATCTTTTCTTTGAGACGATTGACGTTTTCTCCTTGAAACTGAATCCAAGTTTAGGGAACGCGGCATTCCTCCAGTGCTTGCGATCATATAATTAGTGGTCAGATTGGTATTAGTCTTCGAAGGAGTGGTATTAGTCTTCGAGGGAGCGATTTCTCCTTTTCTGTTTATTAATACTTTATTAGGAAATTGTGCGCTCGGGTTCTGCTTCTGGCCATTTTGTATTTTATTCCCGACTGGGACATACGTTGGCTTGCTTTCACTGAATCCTATTGAAGGATCGCGCGGTGCCGGTGAATATTCGCCAGTCGGGTCTCCTTCACAGGCAGGCTCTGGACATTCAAATCTGCAAACCTGAATCACACATTGGAAGTGAACATTCATTGAATCCGGGAATTTGAACGCTTGAAAGTAGGCGTACGAAACAACTGTCGCCGAATGACCAAAATTTTTCACTTTCTGGAATCTTGACATAATCTTTGGTCTTACAACACATCCGAATTCATCGACCAATTGAATCGGTTGGTGTTTTCCGTCGTGAGCGATACAATTTCTGACTAACATATCGAACTTGTTCTCATCGTCTTTAATGGCCAAAACCATAGTCATAGTTTGACCGATTTTGACAATTCCAGCCACTTCACTGGCCCATGGGCCTTTACCTACTTGTATTTGCATCCAACATTGTATATTATCTCCCAAAAAGTTAGCAGTGACCGCATCGAGCATATCGACGTTAAATGGTCTAAATGTGACCGCTTTCTCATAAAAGTCATACCACGTGCAACGCAGACGTCTCGCCTGATCCCAAATTTCTTGCACTTGTGGATCGTATTGAATAATTATTGTGTTTTCGATAAATAGTCCAGAGCCCGCAGTACTGCCGGCCGCAACTGCTGTGTTACTACTTTGTTCACTGCTAGTCATACCACATCCTCCGAGATATATCTCGAAGTTAGCTTGCAATTGACCACTGCCTACAGGTGTCATGATTCAAAATATTTTTAAAAAATTATAAGTTAAAAAAAACTATAAAATCAATTAAATTTAATACCTGAAGGCAAGTGTACACATTTCGGATCACTTTAAAAGAAGAAATAATGATTTGAAAAATTATTTTTCGAATTAGTCGATCGCAAAATAGATTCAAACAAAATTCTTACCTATAGTGGCCTTTGCTGAATATCAATCCATAGAAAGGTCTATCGAACTCAATATTAACCTTCATCAAAGACTTTTCGCATTTCACATTAATAGCCTGCAGAAAATTTAAATTATATAAACCATTCCTTTTTTTAGAAGTGTTATTATAACAGAAATAATAACTAATGAATATATCACTCAATGACATGTCTTTTAAAGTAGTGAAGACAATGAAAACAGAAATAAGTTTAAAACTAATCATTAAGTTTTGAATAAATCAATTTCGGAGGCAATTCTAGTCTTAAAATCTAAATAACCTGATTATGAATGCATCAAATTTGAGAACTTATTTAACATACTTTACTTTCTAATAAGTCCCAAATAGTGTTAATCATTGCCTTGAGATTGTTTTAATCTCTTGATAGTTATTCTAAGTTATTTAAAGTTATTCTAATAAATAAAATCACACTTTATGTCACATTTCTAGAATATTGCAATTTATTCACCCAATACTTCACTTAATACTTCACTTAATACTTCTCTAGTATTAAAATTAAGTAATAAATCATAGAGTATATAACGTCAAATTAATCTGTTCTGAAACTGCTTAAAAATTAGCTGAAACACGAGCCAAATAAATTAGGGCTAAACATATGACAATCGATCGCTTCAAAAATGTTGATGCGATCAAAAAGCCATTTATGGCCACTCATTTTGATTGTTTGAATAATAACACTCTGAATTCTAAGAAAGATCTTCAACTTATTGGATAATTTTAAGTCATTAAAATTCAAATTTATGCTAAATATAAGTAGAAAAATATGAAACATTTATATTGTGCTACTTTTAAATACAACATTATTTTATTATCAATCATTCTTGAGTATGTTTTTTATTCAATTCATACAATGAATTTTATCAAATTTATAAAACAAACATTTTAAATGTTATTCTTTTTTTCATTCATGTATTGTTATTGTATTTATTCTTTGCTGATCTATAATGATTGATATTCTCTTACGTAAAAGAAAAGTTGAAGCAAAAGATTGAATTTCTATTTAAATTCATTCTATTTAGACTTTTCTTTCTTTTCAAATTTTACTTTTCGATTAAGTATTAGTTTTGAGCAAATCTTTTCTCATTTCAGCAACATTTCAGTTCAGTGATTGTATTTCAGTTTAGTTTTAGGCCATCACTCACTTTAAACTTTATTCGTTCATTTAAGATATTTTGGTTTAAATTTGATTAAAAATTAAAAGCAAATCGTATATACGAAGAACACAAACCTTGATTTGAGAAACATCAGGTCGTCCCAAAGGCCAGGGATCATTTGTAGATGCGTCAGAAGATCCAGAATTAGGTCCAGTGTGACCATTATTATGAAGGCCGGGATGACCAGCTCCGGCAGGAAGTGGGGGACCGAATCCTGGTAAATGTGGAGGTCCGTGATCTGGAAAAGAGCGGTGCTCTGCAGGCAATTGAACTGATTCTTCTTGTTGCAGATCCTGTTTGCTGTCAATCTCTTTAGAGATCACAATCTGGTGTCGAATTCAAATATTGTCACAAAATAATTTAAGAAAATTGTTTTCTATAAACTTTTACGTATAAAATGCCTAAATAAAAATTTAATGTGAATGTGAATTCAATTCCTATTTGTGAAGTTTTTTTTTTCAAATTCCTGAATTTAAATTAGCTCTAATTTATTTTGTTGCTTAATATCGGGTATGAAAAAAAATTTTGCTTTGAATAAAATAAAATCCGGAAAGTTTGTGGTTCACTATTGAATGATTAATTTAAAAAAAAATAATAAAACTCATATGATTTAATTCATGTTGAATTTATTTTAATTATATATGAACTAAATATTTGAGTCATAAAATTAATATTTAATAACTACTCATTTAAAAAAATATTTAACTTAAAGCTTTTTGAAAGCAAATGATAAGAATATGTGCACAAAGGCATCAAATTGAGACTAAAAAAGTTAGTCATTGAAATTTAAATTATTCTTGTGCAACTTTGGTTAATATGGATGAGTGCTTACCTGGACTAGAATGAGTGACGTTGCCATAAAAGAGCTCCATTCAAATCTTATTTTAGCCATTATTGTGCTCAATGACTGCACTCAAGTAGATAAAAATCTTTCAAATAAACAAAATAACACTACATTATTCTTAGTTATGATAGAACAGCTTTACTTCATTCAATGTTAATCAATTAATTTGCAATTGTATGCATTCAACACAATTTGTTTTACAAATATTTTGTTTAACAAAAAATATTTTCCATTTTATAATTAGAGGTATTTCTATTTTGAATCCATTATTGAAAAGAAGTAAAAATAAAAATAACTCATGTTTTAAGTTTATATTCGAGTTTTGCTTTTGATATTATGCAAATAATGACATAATCATTATCTTTCATCTCATATAGTTTTGATATCTTTGTTCAACTCAAATATTAACACATTTACAGTTAAAGGACTGATGAGCACAACTCAATTTTGACTCATATCGATATCCTCTTTAAATTCAAATATTTCTTTATAAACTTTAATTTTTTCATATAATACCAGCATTTGTTTGCTCTAATTATAAAATAAAAAAAATAGAACACTTCATGCGTTCATTCTCTTGTTACTATTGAAATGCAATGCAATGCATCAAACAATCAAATTTTTATGAAAGATTTATACTTTATTATGACTTTCAAACAATATATGAAACTCTTTCAACAATAAATAAGTAGTTATTGTTATTTTTGCCGAATTATATCTTTTACTCCTTATAGAGTATTGATAACTTTTACTAATTAGTAAATGTCGTGAAAGAAGTTTTTTCTAATAAATTAGTATTTTTTGTAGTTTGTTTGTATTTCGTAGTAATTTTTATATTAATTTAAATCTGAAGCTTAAGAAATTTCTTTCAAAAACGAGAAACATTACTATAGCCTAAGGTCACAAAAATCGATGAAAATCGTGCTCAGTTTTAAGCCTACAAAATGATTTGAAATAATAATTTATTATCAATGATTTAGTCTTGAAAAAAATCGTCGAACATATAAATTACTCTATTTTTTATCCGAAACTTAAAAACAAATTTCAACGCATTTTTTCATTAACTTTATTTTTAGGGTCAAAATTGGAATTTAGTCGAGAAATATTTGCGCTTCAGAAGTAAACAATAATTTATAGCTAAGAAAATCAACGTATAAGTAAATACTGAGTTAAAAAACTTTAAAGGCATCTTTTGCTTTAATTTGTTTATCTTTTATTTGGCCCACAAATAGGTTTTTTGCATCTAATAATTACAGTCATAGTTTTTTGCTTAAAAATATTTTTTATACCAAGATTTTGGGTAAAAAAAAGAGAATAAGAAAAAAAATTAATAGGAATGACCTCAATTCACAAAACTCATCAGAGCATAAAAATCCTTTGACTCAATTGATTTCCACTAAATTTGATTTAAAATCTATATAAAACATCAAAAGAAAGATTTATATAATTTTAATTTCAAGAATATCAGGATTATTATCATTTTAATGCATCGGTATTCCTATTAAATGGAAAAATAAATTCTTTAATATTTATAATTTTAGAAACATTTGATGAGAAAATAAATACCAATTTATAGGGATATTAAAACAATTTGATTCCCACGCATTCATTTTTTTTGTAAAGCAAAAAACAATTTCTATAATCTTTAATTAAGTGAAACAAACTTTTTTCTATGTAAGAAAAAAATCAAACTCTTTGACAAAATAATTAATTTGCTCAAAAATCATGCGTCGAATTTCACGAGAAAAAAATCTAATATCACGATTGATGAATATGAATCAAATTGAGACTTTTTTGAGTTGCTCGACTCAATCATTGGAGGCATTGAAACCCACATTATTTTCTATGTGATTAATTTGAATATAAGTTATTGGAACTCTTTCTTTGATTAAAATTGAAATAATAAATGTTTGCTATTTTTTTTTAATAATAATGAATTTTTTCCCATATATTAAACAAGAAACATAAATTTGATCAAATCATTTTCCGCATCAAATCATGCTCTAAAATCTTAGTTCCCAAACTCAATCTGGTTGCGACCCACCTCTATTGTCTAAATTTTGGGGCTCTCATAGAACTTAATGTTAAAAATTCTGGTTCTACGACCCACCATTTGGAAGCCTCTGCTCTAAAACATTTCAAATTTTCTATTGAATAAAGTTTTTATTAGTATCTAAATCATAATACTTTTAATGAATGAATTGAATCTCCAATCTTCTGATGAGACTCTGAATTTAATGTAGAAAAAATTTAGAGACTGTTTATTAAAATACAAATGCGAGGGACTTTTATAAATATAATACTTAAACAATTTTTTGCGCAAACAATAATATGAATAATTTTAGTAATTTTAAGTAAATAAAACAATTTGTGTTAATCTTTAATTTTCTGGTCAGATGAATAAAATAAGTTAAACAGTTATTGCGTGAAGTCTTCCGTATTTAAAATTGTAGCGCAAGTCTTCATAAAGCGCTTAATGACAAACCGGTTCATTATTATAAAACAATAACAAAACGAATTGTCATTTCTATTCTTATTTCAAGATAAATTTTATCCAAAAGACTAGACGCTATATTAACTCTTGCAAAACATACAAATAAAAGACTGCACATAAATATTCTGGAATTACATTAATTTTGACGCTATATTCAAATTAGTTTAAGATAAACTCTTATCGCAGATCAAGTTAAAAATCTTTGTCAAATTCAATAGCTTTAAAGTTATTCTTTATTGACAAGTTATTGCTCTTCAGTATTTAAAAATACAAAAAATACAATACCATAAATAAATTATGGTAATCAAATAAAATGGGTTAAGTTTCGAACAATTCCATTCAATTAATTAGTTGTGAGAAACTTATGTAAATTTACATTTGATTATTAATTGTAGACAACTTTTGTGTTTGCTTTGAAGTGTAAATAGCTTTTTATTGAATGTTATGTTAAGTTTGATTATAAATGGGTGAATAACACTCACTAAATGTAAATTAAGTCAATATAAAACTTTAAAATATGACTTTTCTGTTCCGTGTATTCGAACTCAGTGTTCGTCCCATAAAATTACAATAAAGAGGTTTACTTTTCGTCTATTCTCTCTTTCTAAATAAATTAATGTATTTAATATCCCGATACAGTTCCTGCTCGTCGAGTGTTAACACACCAAAGCAAATGACACAAAGAAGACCTCCTCATTCATAACTTTTGACAGAGTTATGTTTTTTTCTTGTGGAAACATTCCTTAACAGTAGTGGATCAACAGAGCGAATCCGTAACGTATACGCTATTAAGAGTTCCCTTAACAGTTCCCTTAACAGTTCTCTTAAAAGTTCTCTTTAGAGTTCAGGGACAATATACATTTTAGTTGTAAGATATATGTCTACTCTTAGATAGTCTCTTTGTGTCTACTGACCTGCTAACTGTTTTACCATTTTTCGGATTATACGGAACTCATTTTCTATCATTTTTTAACTTTGATAGATTTGTTTCTCTTATAGATATATTGATAAGATTTTAATGATTGACATCTGTTAAAACTTTAAGTCTCATCTATTATATATCATATTGAGAAATGTTTTTTAAATTAATTAATTCTATTAATGCATTTGTTTTTCAATTATTTTTTTATTTAAAAGAAAACTATTCCTATGCTCTGTAATAATGTTAGAGCGAATAAAATCGTTTCATTTAAAATCTAATTTGTAATATAAAAAATACAATGAAAAAACTCATTTTAGTTTAAGTAAATTAGATTAAAGTACGAAAATTTTAATCACAAACTAAATAATGACTATCTTAACTAAAATCAAATTTTCAAAATATATAAACTAATCACATATTGATATTACACAATTACTAAAACTAAGTTTAGAAATAAAAAATTTATCTAATTTTCTTAACTCGTAATATTATTTTGAGTTGATTTCATGAACTATATATTGAATTATATATTGAATTGATTAATACTCTCTATTATTGATAACCTTAGAGGCGAAATCTCACTAAATAAAAAATTATGGTATGAAAGCTTCAATCAGTAGAAACATGTAATTTTAATCAGAAAAAAAGTTTACGTAAAGTTTATTAATTTTATCAAAACATAACTGGAATTTTCATTAACTTATATATCAAAAGTAATTAAAAAGGTATAAATCAATTACTGATTCAAATTTATTAATGAATCAGTCCTTAAGCGATGAGAAGATTAGTGAATATTTTTAAATGGGATGCTTTTTAACTAATTATTGCTAATATTTATACGTAATTTAGTCATGTATTGACCTTTTGATAGCTTGAATATAAGATTTTTATTCAAATTTATCAATTGATTTATTGAAGAAACACGAAAATAATACGAAATGTTACATTAAAGCTATTAAATTTTCTAAACAAGTTTCAAATTATCATTTCTTACATTTAATGATAAGCATTGAATCGCATTATCAATAATATAGTGGCATAATATGGAAATTTCAAGTAAAAAAGTGAGAAATACTACTTGTTTTAATAGGCGTATTAACGCCTTGAACTTCAGCAAAAGTATTAAAACTTATTTTAAATATTTTTTTAAGGTTTGTCATCAAAAGTAATTTTTTTCAGTTTTTTGCGCAAATTTTGGAAGATTTTATTCAGAACTCAATTAATTTAACAGAATTTGGTATTCTCTGCAAATAAATAATAATAAAATTTTTAATTATTGGTAAATATTTTGATGCTTAAAAACAAGTCACTTCTTTGGTAGACTTCATCTCGTTTATAGTGAACTCGCTTATAGTGAATACCCGCTTATAATGAACGGGTGTCTCCGCACCGATCGTTAATTTATAGTGAAATTAAGTACGTTTATAGTAAACACTTTTTGCTGCACTTTTTGT
>JAQIWZ010001097.1:0-13671 GCA_034697245.1 Malaconothrus monodactylus
GAGAGAGAGAGAGAGAGAGAGAGAGAGAGAGAGAGAGAGAGATTCGTTTTCAACATAATTCGATTTTTGTCTCTTAAATTAGATTGTCTTCGATAACAACATGATATGGCAATCAAAATAAACTAAACGCTTCAATTAATTTTGTTTTAATTTTAAATTCTTTAAAACTTTTTAGACAAAATATTGATTAAGTTTATGCCTGTCATAAATCTTTCATTTTGAGTAAAGTTTTGGATATTAATAATTCAGTGAAAATCGGAATTTAAATAAAAAGATTATGAGTTATTTGTTTAAGATGTATTAAAATCGATCGATTAGCGATCGAAGTTCTTCATTTAACAATTACAGAAAAATGAGATAATAATCGATGGTTTTTATACTATTTTATACAATTAATTTTGAAAATTTAATTTAAAATTTTAACTTCGATTCTTGATTATAATTTTTATTTCTGAATCTTTGTTTTGACTTTCAATGAATTTTTCATTCTTTTATTTGCCTCTATTTTTCTGAATAATATAATAATTGAGAAATATATTAATATAAAATTTATTTTAAATCTGGTTATTATTATTTATTTAAAATTAATTTGATTGAAGCATAAATTGAGGTTTTGTTCCTCTTTAGCCAACGATAAATAGAAACTTTAATAAGTTTATCATAATATTAAAGCCATAAATTATATGCTAAATGTACGAAAATCTAGTCATAACTTTGAACATTAAATTAAATAAAAAAATCTATTCTAAAAATTTTATTCTTCTCTATTCAAAGAAAGAAATATTGATTACTAGAATCCCATTGAAAAAAGATGATTACGAATAACACAATACGAGCATAGAATTTAAATATTCAAATGAACAAATTTTGCGATTCTTCAAAATTCAAGAATATTATATGATGTAAGAGAGAATCCAACAGAATGTCTAGAGTTTACAACATTTAGTCCCTATTGAATGCTAATTTCAATATCACATATTTGTAAAAGAAATATCTTTCATACTATTTTAAATTTGCACAATTTTGTGTTACTATTTTCTGGTTCATTCAATCAAGTCTCAGAGCTATTCTCCACTATATTAGGCACAAAAAATCTAAATTGAAATGAGAAAATACCAAACAATGCAATTCTTTCTCATTTATTATTATTCAAAGATTTTAGTCTGTGATTACATCAATCAAAATAGAAACATAAATGTCTATAAGAATTAATATTACTTTGAGATCTTTAGGGCACAGATATTGATTAAATCATAAAGACTTTACCTAAACGTAGCACAAAAATAATATTAATTCCTATAAACAAAAATACTTTTACTGTGTTATAATGGATGTAATAAAAAGCAAAACTTTTTTGATATTAGATAATAACATGACATAAAAATTCGATTAAATAAAAGGCAAATTCGTTTAAGAGACCTATATTTCAACTGATATTGTATAAAACTTATTAACGCTGTTATGTTATTGAAATTACTGGTAATAATAATTATGAAAACAAAATAATTTGAACTAACTTTGTATTTAGTTGTATCGATTAGAGGTTAAAATGAAAAAATCAAAGGTTTATTTGGAAGAAAAATAAGTAAAGATTGTCTAAATAGGAAGTAAATTATGACTAAAGCTAACTTTCTTATGTAAACTGTATCTTAAACTAAACTATATCAGTATTTGTATATATGCTTATGTTTTATACCGGGAGCCAAGAAATATCAGTATTAGTTCAAAAAATCGATAAGTAAAGCAACGAAAAGGAGATGTATAATCACACAAATAGAACAACTGATGATTCGCATACAATCTCTTTGTTATACCGCTTTTTTGAGCTTCCCGGAGGTTATGAGAAATTGATATCAGTATATCACGAACTTTAGACAATTTTTTCATTTTCTTTTTCTAACCTTCTCATACATTATAATATCCAAAAATCTGTTTGTCTCAAAGTCTATAGACTCGGCTCCTGGACATCACTGAGACCACAGAGACCACAGAGACCAGTATCACTTAGAACTAGCTGGACCTCAAGTCTAAAGTGACCAGTGCCCGGGTTACCGAACCTCACTAATGCTTTTCTATGGCAAATTTTTTATTTAAATATATTTCTATATAAATTTGAACTAAATTAAACGATTTTCTGGAGCTGACAGATTCACTCCTCTGACTTAGCTATCAATTCAATACATTATTTGATGATTTTCCAAAAATATTTCATATTCTAACAAAAGTGTTTCAAGGATAAAAATAGAGTCAAAAGAATAACTTTGCTGTGGTTTGAGTTTAGTTTCTATCAAAAAAAATGAATGTCTTTTAAGTTAAATCTCATACTTTATTCTAGAAATATAAAGCGTTTAGCAAACTTTCATTTTATTCAATAAGTATCTTAACTCATTCAATAACTCATTCGACATTTTGCTCTGAGATATTATTTGAAAATGGATTTGACAATATGAATGCACTGTACAAATAATTAATTAACTCAACACAATCACATTATTGTCGACTTCTTAAATTGTTTACTTAAAAGCTAGCATTTTATTCACTCGAATGAGAAGTTTTGATTTTAATGAGTTTTTTTTATCAATATATTTAATGGATGAATGGAGGCATTTGAATAATTAACTGAATAATTAAGCACAAGTTGATGTTATTTGACGTCAAAAATTAGTTAAGTTTGCAAAAAGAAAATTAAATTTACTTTAAAAACCTAACAAATTACTTAAATTTACGATAAAATAAACTTTTTTTGCAAAAGTCAAAGATTTTCGCAATCGATTAATTTAGAAAAAAAGTTAATACATTCGGTTCTTTCAATTTCCTTTTAATAGGGAAAAAATAAAATTTTGATATGTTTAAAGTTGAGATGACATCTTGAAAATGCTTAGACTTATCATATATTGCAATTTCAGCGCATTTTCTATCACTAAAGCATAGTTATCAGCAATAAAAATGTTGGGCTTTTATTAAGGAATAAAACTCATCATTTTTATCATCAGTTTATACTCACTATTTTTGCTATGAATTCATAACAAATTCAATTATATTCGAATGGAATCTATTGAATTGTATTGAAATTGAAAGTAATTTATTTATCTTTCAGTCTAAGCTTAATATACAATAGAATTTTATTATATAGTATTTCCCAGCAATTTGGAGGTAAATCTAACTTGGAATAAATTTCTGTTTATAATTTATTTTACCAAATATACTGCCGAAGAGTGGATTTTTATACACAGATTTATATGTCTTTTATCTATAGTTAATACTATTTTAAAATATGCAAATTCTATTCAAACTGTAGGAACAAAAAAATTAATAAATAATTCAAATGATATCTGAAACAGTTAGAAAATCAGTGCTTTTACTCAAAGTTACAACAATGAGTTGTGATCAAATTTGGCTTATTATTTATGATACAAAGGCTTTATATCGATTAAAACAAATTTTAATGCAAATTTATTTGTCACTAAATCCTAAGAGAAATGCTCTTTACGTATCTTTTCTGGATTACTCATCGCATTGCTATCTTTGTGGAATAATATTTCAATTTTAAATTAAATTTTTTCCTATAATATTATCTCATTTAATAAATTAAACTCTTTAAGTTGCGAACAAAACAAAACTTCAAAATTAGATTAAGTGACTTTTAAAAAGATTATTTTATAAATTTTTGAAATATTATGATAAATATTGGCTTCAAAACAAATCTGGAGTTTTTTATATTTAAATTTCAAACAGAAAACAGGATTTGATGAATTATCATATTATTTGAAGATTTTTTGATGTATGAATAATATGATCAAATTGATAGCGAAATGAAATCGAGTCACATTCAGATTTTTAATCGTAAAATCAAGATAAGAGTCATCTTTCAGCCCTATTAATTAAATTGAAAAATCGATTCGCAGCAACCAATTACACACTTGAATGCCTTCTTTAAGTTACCTGAACTACACCTTAAGTTAAAAGTTTCTTCTTTTTGAACTCTTGATCTCTTTGAGAAATAAATCTTAGATAAACCGAATAGTATTAAGAAAAAGTATTATACTTATGCTAATTAGTTCTGAATTCAAAGAGTCTTTAATTTTTTTGTGCTGTGCAGAACAACTTTTTTCTGCGAAAAATACATTATTTCATAGCTAATGAAAATTTAGATTTTTATATAATACTAGAAAGTCGGCCCGTTCTATGAACTGGAAAATATAATACTTTTATAGCTCCTTTACAGCGTTGTGTTATTAAAAGCAAAAATTTTCTCATAGAAAAGCATCGGTGGTGTAACTTTTTTTATCTGTAACTTAACCACTGGTCACTTTTCGAAAAAAAATTTTTATTCTATGTATCTCTTCTTGTCAAACTGGTTCTAATGATATCGATCTTAAGTGTGTATGATGTCCAGGGGCTGAGTCTATAAGCGATCACACAATCACATACAGAACACAGAAAACACAGAAAATGATATTATAATATAGTATTGTTGAGTTAATCTCATTTTCCTTATATTCTAAATCAGAAGCGCTTTCTAAGGCTTATATTAAGTGAAGTTAACACTATATTTATTTCGATAAAACAATTTTTGAGTCAATTTCTAAAGCCATAAAAAGGTAAGGATGAAGTAAATAAAGTACCAAAAGAAAAGTGTTTATTTGCTCAAAACATTGAGAAACAAATTTCATTGACGTGCTTTAGTTAAGATGAATGCAATATAAGGTACAAGAAAATCAAATATACAGAATATATCTGTAGTCTTTACTCAAGTCTAAGTTGAAGTGCTAGGATTTGAGTGTGAAAGAGCTTTTTTTAGTATTGAATTTGTGCAAACTTACCATTAGATCTCCATCAGCACATTTTTCAGTGAATTCGAGACCAGCAAGTTTCCACGTGCCTTTCTTATTGATAAGAACAGATTGTGGGCACACGTTTCGGTGAATCAACTTACAAGAATAATGTAGATATAACAGCGCTTCCGTTAGCTGTAAATAACAATATAACGTATTATTCAAACTTATTATAATATAATGCGAATGCAAATCAGGGATAAAACATTCTAATGGTTAAATTTGTCAGACAGCCAGATTACTATTACCATTACTATTACCATTACTAACACTTTGCCGTAACTCATGTGCAATACTTCTCTAATGCGATCCTATCAGATCTGCAACCATCAGGTTTTACTCAATGCAGTTTTTTGTAAAATTGGTATAATGTTTAAACAACTTCAAGTATTATCAGTTATGTATGAGCTCTAAAATGCTGGCCTACTAAAGAACTAACTTTAGAACCAACTTTTACGATGAATTTTTTCTTTCAAAATGCTATTATCTACCACTTATTTCACCGTTCAATATAACACAAAACTCACTTTAGAATATTATTACAAGAAGAGAATGGATACTTGTCTTATAAAATGTTGAATAGAATAAGAACTATAAGAACTTATAAATTAGAAAAAACTTCAAAATTGATTTTAGTTTTCATTGAATTCAACATCAAATCATGAATCAAAACTTTTATCTTTAGTTTTAAATTAAAGTAAAAAGTCTCTGTTTATTAGATTTTAGGAATAACTAAAAAAAAAATAATTAAATGCAATTCCAGTCAATCACATTGAAATTGGAATTGAGTTTTAAATATTTAAATACATATAAATCAGAATAATTTAATAATTAATTTCTGCGCATTATTTTTGATGGAAATAATAAATTATTAGTTATCATTTTTATAATATTAATATTAATATTAATATAGCATTAATGCTATTGATTCAGTTTGAATTAATTTTGTATATTTTGTCAAATTTTAAAACGCTTACATATTTATACATTTTTCTCAATTTTTCATTAAATATATTTTCTGTTAATATAACTTTTAAGACTATAGTTAACGGAGTCGGTAATAATGTAATAATTGTCGAGATGTAGAGATAGCTGAAACGTAGTCTCCAATTATACTAACACTATATTAATAATAATTTGAAAAAATAATTTATATTTAAAGAAAGTCTATTTATACTTATTTATTGTGCGTACCTATTAATGAATAGAATATTAAGTCCATCTTTTTATTAATTTAATTTGTATTTATTTTGTGAAGCCTTACACTGAGACTTAACTAAAGTCGTTATTAGCATAAGGGGCATAATTGTAATGATAGACAAACTTCACTTTTTAATAAATATATATTTATTCAATGATTTTATCTACAAATCATTTCTTAATCGAACCTTCGCGTCAGCTATTTTTCGTTACTGATGGACCGAATTTCAATTTTATTTTTATCCATTTCGAGTCTCACGTATTGTAGTGCACAATAATATTATTTCAATACTAGAAGTGATCCATTAAAAGAACGGGTCAGAATCCGTTATCAACTCGTTCTTTCTGTGAAAGAAGCATTCAGTCACGTGACCACTTATTCATTCATTCTCGAAACCAACTCATCCATTTCCGCGACCACTCATTTCTTCCCGTGACCGACTCATGACAATTGAGGGATCCAAACACCGGGTGGATCGGACCGTTTGGGTAGTTCTTTCACTTGAGACGATTTGGTCTCTGGACAATTCTGTTTCTTAGGAATAAGTGGTCATTCATCAAACTGGAATGGAGTAAAACCTAAATTTATTTGAAGCCATCTATTTCTATTAGGCTATAAACTCTATAGTACAAAATTTTCCCATAGAAACGCATTAGCGGCGTAGCCTTTTTTCGGTAATTTGGCTACTGGTCACTTTTCGGGAAAATGAATGGCCAGTGCTGTCCCTCCTGGTCATACTGATTCCAAATATGTAATCGGGTTGGCTCTAAAGTGTCCACAGTTTGAATGCATAGAAACATACATACATACAGACACACATATCTGCTCTTTATTATATATAGAAAAGGCTTCTCGTTCCCCTTGAAATTAATGACACCCTTTGCCCGCTTGTATCGTATTTTTATACAGACCTATCCATTATTGAAAACAATACCTCTTTCGATACAAAAATTTACTTTTTTAAAAATGAACGCTCATTTACATAGAAATCTATGTAAGAACACAACCACAAGTGTTTAGTACTGATTATATAGATTGGTCTCGAAAGGACACTTCCTTGCAATACATTCTCTGAACGCTATTTTCTTACATAAATGAGTAATTATTATAAATTAATTATCGAGAGATAATAAACAAAACAAGTGAAGGATTGGATAATGAATTCATAGCGCTAACAAGCATAGCGATTATTGTAAGCATAGCGATAATCCCTAAAGTGCTTCAGGAGGTATTCGCTGTATTATTCAAGATATGATTTACTTATAAATAGAAGTTGTTTAGTTCCAAAAAGTCTATTTTTAATAATTAACAAACGAACTCATAATAAATTTAAAGTTTTTCAAAATAACTTTAATAAAACTTACAGTATATAAAACTTAGTTAAAATAAGACGATTAAAAGATTTTTGATAGATATTAAACCAAACCTCTCTGAAAGACTTAACTGAGTCAAAAAATGGTATTCTGTAAATTAAAGACCACATTCATGTTTAGAAATAATTTTTTATCAAAACTATTTTTAGGTTCACTACAAAAGCTCTAATACGTACGAATCCTAATAACTGTTACAGTAGTGCACATACTCTAAAATAAAGATAGCTTTAGTTGATTTATAAATTGATGTGTACTTTACAATTTAGAACAATTTAAATCGTCTGTTCCGTAATTTCGAACATTAATTGAGGTATAATTACAGCTCATTTGTCTAATAGATCTAACACTCAACTCATTGATAATTAATGCTTACAGGCATAAAGTAGAGTAATGGCAATAATAGCGATAAAAAGACATATCATATAATACCTGTAATAATCCATATTTGATTTCGAAATCGAGAAAAGTATATTCTCTTATACGTGACGACAGATTTTGCGGCAATCGATCTTCTAAAGAGCCTAAAATATTAGCGAGACTGGCGAGGACTGGTTCAGTGGCAAACGCTAATGTGTCACTCGATTCTTCAACTGAATGTAGAAGTGTTAACATTTTTGGATGCCTGAAGCGATCCAATTGTCTTACACTAAATCGTAATATCTCTGCAATAGTTTCTTTGCGTTTAGGCTTATGAAGTTTTTCAGCTATTCTTTTATCAAAGAAAAACACTGACGCTTCCTATTATGAAAACATTAAAAGTAAGTATCAGATGAGACGATGCATGAACTCATTTAAAATTTATAGTGCAATAGTTATAGTGTAGTTATAGTGTAGTTATAGTTTTAGTGTACAAAAGAATGTGTTTTTACTCACCTTTTTATCTGACTTTCGTGTTGCTTCAAATATCTTCCATGCTAGCTCTGGACCAGCACTTGCTACTTGTCTGCCTATTTCGAAATATTGAGCTATAGGATTAGAGTCAAGAGGTGTAAAAGAGCCACCCTGAGGTCCTGACCCTTTCAACTTAGAGAACATTTTTATGATGAATATATGGCAGAACCGTTACTTTAGTTGTCACTTTTGTATTATCGTTTCACTTTTCATCAGACGGTCCACATTGACAACAAGCCAAACAACGCACAGGTCGACTATTATGAAAAGACATGAGTGAGAATTAAAGCATTCGATCGATTGATAGCAAAGGCAAAATAGTGTCTCTATTGCGACTAAATTCAGTGCTAAGTATGACCGAACTAAATGACATACACAATAATCATAGAAGAAGTGTTGTAAATGGTTAAGAATGGTTAAGAATGGGTAAGAATAAGGCTGAATAAGAAAAAAGAAATCGGTTGATGTTCGTCTAATCATTTATGTGGTCGCCAACAACATATAACTCTATGCAATCATCAACTTCTATATAATTCACCTGCCAGTGATTGCCTATGCTTTGCAACACATTCGTATAAAAGTTAGTACAAAAGTAAAACATGTCTGTCGGGCACGCAATTGCTGGACTTAATATATTATGTTCTTATAACTAAAGTCTTTATATCTATGTTCTACTATCTGTATTAACGCATTAGACGCTATGGTATGCGAAACTTGAGCAAAAAATCTTAATTAATAAATTCAAGTTCATGTAAAAAATAGTTCTTTTAGTGGTAAATGTATTAAATGTATAATTTGTGGCACGAAATTTGAGTTTATTAAATGGGAATCGTCATTAAATATTTTTGTTTTCATATTATGCTAAACAATTCATTGAGTTTATACTCGCATTTGAATAAATTTATGTTTATATTTTGCTCCTTTCTTAAGGCATTATTCGCAGATAAACATTCATTCGCTAACGAAATTCGTGTCATTAATATTTATATTAAATTCCACTTCTAATAAATAAAATGGAAAAATTTTTGATTAAAAAAAAAATTTTATGCTATGAAACATAGAGTTAGTATTTTTTGTAGGAAGAGAATTATTAATTCTGTTCAATAATGCAATTAAATTTGGGAATCTGCTCATGAAGATAGCTTTTTGTTAATCAGTTCATTACAATAAGTCTTTATCATAAGAAGTACACTATATTAATGCTTATACTGATGTGATACAAGTTTTGTACTGGTATTAGTGCTATTAAATTAGTGTTAGCTCTTTATTTTCAAAATTGCAATAATTTATGGCTAGTATGAGAAAATGGATCAATAATTAAAGCTCTAATGGAAAACTGTTTAAAATATTGTCGTAAAATCAAAAATAACTTTTCTTAACATATTTAGACATCATATGAAGTCTATGATTATATAGTCTTATATTCCTATAATTTTTGAATCTCATATTCCGATAACTTTTGACAAATTAAATTTGAGCTTTTCAGTCAACAATTTATGTCATCAATAAAAATATATAATATTGTAGTATTTCTGTAACTCAGGGTATTTAGGCCAAAATTTATTATGTGCTTCAATTGAAAAATCTTAAGGCAATTGTGAAATTATACTAAATTATGGCAACAAA
This sequence comes from Malaconothrus monodactylus, assembly GCA_034697245.1. Taxonomy (NCBI): domain Eukaryota; kingdom Metazoa; phylum Arthropoda; class Arachnida; order Sarcoptiformes; family Malaconothridae; genus Malaconothrus; species Malaconothrus monodactylus. The sequence goes on from JAQIWZ010001097.1 coordinate 9,927, forward strand.
ACTATTTATCAATTAATTATTAAATAAGAACTAATAATAGACTAACATTTTTAAATATAAATATTTCAAAATTTCTAATAAATTTAACATAAAATAAGAAAATATTTATAATAAAATCTGTGATTAATTTGAATTAATTGATAGACTCTCAAATCATTTCAAAACGTTAATTAATCATAATTTTGATCGAAATTTTCTTTCCAAATATTAATTAATAAAAAAAATTTAAAATGATTGATGATATTTATTCAAATAGGATCATAGAATAGATAGATTATCGATTAGTGGTAAGTTTAGGAGTAAGAATATATGAACTTTGGGAGTGAAAAGATTGTTCGCTAGAAGCTTTAGAACTGACTAACATAAACTTATCTTTATAATAAATGAATATGTTATTTAACAGTATATACACAATTTAGTTGGACACTATGCTCTGGCTTTTTAAGAGCATCCGTCAAATTGTTAATCTATCAAAACCAACACTATGTAAGTAAATAATCTCTACTTCAAAACTGTATATCATATTTTTCTTTAAAGTAACATAAGTCAAGATAAAAATTGATTCTATCACAAAAATTCAAGCCTTTTGATATCTCATCAGATAAGTAAAGAGATAGTAAACTTAGAGCTCACTTTTTCTTGCATTTCATTCATGGAGTATCAAATTTCATCTTATCTCCAAAATAGGGATTTCACAAAAATAAGTTTTAAGCAACAGATGAGATGCCGGAAAATTGTAGAAATATAAGAAAAAGGGAAAGAAAGATAGTCAGAAAAGGTGGTAATAGAGAAAAAAAATTGAGAGAAAGCATTGGAATCATGAAATGCACTGTTAGAAAATGGATCGATATTTCAGGTCTACCGCATCAGAGGATGCCTAAAGAAAAGAATCAGCGATTCTTACCCCAGAAAACGCATGATTTGCGATCGTTAATAACCTGTAGCGTCTATCAGTTGCACTTTACCTGTGATAATAATAACTTCAGATCTGTTTTCCAATTTTTTTTGGCAAATCGATGCAATAAATGCTTAAATTTTGCTCAACTGTACCCAAAAGGAAAAGCTAGTTTGAGATTTATGTAGTAGTGTTTGACAATTTGTCATCGAAAACTTATTCCGCCCTTTATATTTTATCATCAATAGTGGCAAAACTAAATCAGAGTCAACTATATTTCAACTATTTATTCAAAATTGCATCACTGAAAGGCTTTTACAAAACATTTTTTCAATCAAATATTTACGTCAAATTAGAAAAATATTTAGAAAAAATTTGTTAGAAAAATATTGATCTAGAAAATTAAAAGTTATTTGAGAGGTAAATAAATGAATTGTATCCAGTGATTGTATAGGTTTATTGATGTAATAATAGTGCGTCACGATATTCAATATATCTGTATATCTCATATATATTATAGATAAGTAAAAGAAGAAGAGTTATAAGTTTTACCTAAAACCACGTCAATGAGTAACTAAATGTTGGACGAAGGTTTCGGCTTTGATGTTAAAGTTGCCTACACCGTTAAACACGCACAAACACATATTATCATTAGTCGAACTAATCATCTTTTCACGTAATCACATCTGATCACACACTTGTCAAACAATAAAATATGTTAACATTATTTAGCAATTATGCAAATACAATAACTTTTATAAAGTTATAACAATTGCAGAAAATTAAAAATTAATTTTCCAAATCAATAACATTCGAAACGGATGTCAAAGACTCAAAGACAATATATTGAATCGACTGGTTTCGTGTTATTCAGTCTTTTTAGTCAGAAGATTGTTAGCTCACATTTATGTTTCACAATCAGGTAATGCTTTTTCTCCAATGATGAACCAAAAGTAGATGTGAAAGTATATGATGTTGAAGTAGAAGAGAGAGTACTATAAAGTTGGCGCTATAGTCTGCGCAGCCGGTGCTGTACAGCACAGTTTCTAAGCGAAACTGACTCCGGAAAAGTTCACCAATTCTCAGGGATGTTAATGGAAAAGCAATAGCTAATACTGGATTCAATTGTTCAAAATTCTCCTTCAGGCTATCATTTTTATAAAAACTATATTTTTCTTCAAATATTTTCAAGATTTCCTTCTCTAATAATTTATTTTATTCTATCTTTAATCGTAAATTATGATTTTTTTTGTGTTAAAATGTTCTTTTTAATCATTTTGTTTGCTGTGATTATAGACTACGATATCAAATGAAAATTATTGCCTGAAATATATTTACTATATTAAAAAATTTTACATTAATCTAATTCTATCACAAGTTTTAACGAAATTACGTTTCATCTAAAATATGATAACAAAACTGTTAAAAATTAAATGAAGCGAAATAATCGAATTTGTCAAAAAGAGTTATCATTCGTCACTTTTGAGAAATCTAAAGATTATTTCTGTCTGAATGAAACCCGATTTTCACGTAGAGCTTATGAAAATATGAACTCTTGATGCAAAATAACAAGTAAATAAACAAGTGCTCGGATTCGGTTGCGTTTGAAAAGTTAATCAAATGATTTTAATAAAGTAATTGAAGCATTTTTATGAAGTCAAAAATATTAAACAATAAAAATTCTCGTTATAGAAAGAGTGCACAAATTGATGTACATTTTCTTCTGATGAAAAAAATTAGTTGTATTAAAATCTCTGCAATTCTTTACTCTTTTCAAACAAAACTTATAGTCGAGTAAAAAAAAGTGAAGTTTTGAATAGTTAAAATTGAGTGCACATACAATATTTATAAATAGTGATTCAAATCAATAATATAGAGATTGCATTTTCATATTTGTCATAACATTCTGTTTTTATCTTCTTTTATAGATCCAATTTTTCTCAATTCTTATAATCACGTGAAAGTCTAGTTGCCTTTTAAAGAGTTTTAAACTTTGTCATAAACTAAATCGTTATTTCATTGAAACTGAAATTCTATAACTGCTTTATATCATTGATAAATGTTTTCTATAATTCGTGGAATCGTTTGAGGAAAAAATAATATTATGAAACAAATGGAGAACATTAATATTATTTTTCAAAAAACAATTCAAACTCAACAATTGAATCCTTGATTCTTAAATCAAACAAACGGTTAAGAAATTTGATATTCATTTCTTTTCTAATTGAAAAATAATTTGAAAATTTTTAATCTCTTGTGTTTGTTTGCAAAAAATATTTAATGATTATTTGTATGTCATAAAAATCTTTGAAAAATATATACAGAATAATGATTTGCTAATGGTCTACAGCAAAAACTATAAGAGATAGAGAAAATTATTTAATATTTGGATTCCACGTGAAAAAATACATTAAAAATGTTCATTTTATTTAATGTTCATGAAGCGGTTGGAGCTTTAATTAAAATTTTAATACTTTTTGAAGTTTCCGAATTAATGTCCTTTTAGAGCAAAAGCTTCTCAAAAGAAAATTAGAGAAAATCCGACATCACATTCAAATTCTAAGATGAAAAATACATCTAAAATGATTATTCTTAATATTTTATTCGAAAAGAATAATTAATTATACGTTATTTTCTCTTAATAAATGTCATTTTGAAGACCTAAATCTATAATTGAATCTCACTTTGATTATTGAAATAAACTTTTTTAATATATTTTTTCACGTAGAATCCAAATATGAAATTAAATTTCCTCTATCCCTTATAGCTTTTGCTGTAGACCCCTAGCAAATCATTATTTGGGATCCTGTAGACTAAAAGAATGTATATCATATTATAAAACCTTCATTT